>JAPEBW010000858.1:0-36658 GCA_027405785.1 Ophiocordyceps robertsii
ATACCGACGTAGTACTAAGTAATTATCTTTTCGGTACCTTTTATATCGGTAATTCTTACTAAAACCTCCTAAACCCCGTAGTTATTTGCCTAACTATCGCTTAGTCTTAAAAGCTTAGGATATAATAGTAAGACTTATAGTAAGCTTTATTAGCATACGAAATATACGTTTACTAAGTCTACTATACTATAAGTATCTAAGTATACCTTTATATCGGTAAGGTTTCGCCTTAGTAGTACTATAGGAGTCTATAATAGCTCCCCTTAAGGTACTAACGTAGCCGGAGGAGAGGCGTTTACTCCGGCCTTTAAGCGTTTCCTTACGGAGCGGCTTTAATACGTAAGGTATTCGCTAAGGTATCTATAGTTAAAGCTAAGGTATACTTATTTATATAGTAACTTAGCTTATTGCATTTAAAATAGATAACCCTTTAGTTTTAAGATAAGTCTCGGCCTTAGCCTTAGCCTTTTCTATAACCTTAGCCGCGGCTACGTCGAGGGGTATCTAAACGTAAGTCTCCCCTTATTATTATCGAGGTATTAGTAGTGCCTTAATAGCGAGAACCTCCCGACTACCGTCTACTATAGCCTCTCTTATAGTAGGAATTTCCTTGGTTAAAGGATCTTAACCTTATTCTATACTATCTTAATTTAAAGCTTACGCTTAAACGGCGTTTCTTACTATCTATAGCGTCTTAGTAGCGTTAAGCTACCTAGACTAGTTCTTCTTTACTATACTTATAAATAGGTATTAAGTAGAGGTTAAGTTACTCCCGAAGCTTTAGTTATAACTTAGCGAAGAACCTTAATAACTATATCTACTTTAATAGCCGCTTAAAATGCCGTTTAATAAAGTTAAAGTAAAAGCTAAATTCTAATAAAGACTATATATCTCGCTACTAAGCGTTCTTTAGCTACGTTACTAAGAGTATTTCTTTATTTACTATATCCTTAATAAGCATAAGTGTCTATTCCTTAAAATAGATCTAGCTTACGCTATATTGTTCTTAATTAATTAGCGGTTATTCCTTAAGGTATTAGCGCTATCTCGCCTTATAGTCGGTATATATATAATTTACTATAAATAGGATTTTAACGTTATCTTAGCGGAATTATCGGGGTATAGCTTTAAACGTATCCTTTAGGTTATAGAGCTAGTTAAGTCGTTTCCGAGAATTGGTTAGTTAAGCTAACTAAGTAATGTTTTTAAGCTTTACCTCGCTACCTTAACTAGCTGCCGAATTAAGGGAGTCCGACCGGTAATACCTTTTCGATTAGTTAAGGAGTAAGCCTCCTTTTTCTCGTATTTCCTCTTTAAGCTATACGATACGCTCTTATAACCGTTAAGTCTTCTTTAGTTCCTTAATACGGCTTTAAAAGGCCTTTTGTTTTTCTCGAAGTAGCGGGGACCGAGTACCTATTAATAAAGATATTCTTAACGGCACTTTTATTATCTTAGGCATAGAGGGTGTTTAATCGGATTTATTATCTAAATAAATCTCTTATACTTATAAGCCTTAATTAAGGTTATGTTAGCTTCGCCGCGCCGGTTCGGCACCGCTTCGCGATCCCTTCGCTAATACTATCTTTACTAAGTAATTTAAAAGGGAAGCTTTAGAAATTATAAGGAGATAGTCTCGTAGTACTACTAATTAAGTAGTAAAGATAGTAGATAGTACGATAGGTTATAATATTGCTTAGCTGCCTACTTTATTATAAGACTAAAGCTTATAGAAAGGAGAGTCTCTTAGCTTTAATTGCGGGGGCCTGTTAACTACTTGTTAAGTCGGGACTAAAAGCGGGGCTTCTTACTTAGCGCATTCCCCGCACTTAGTTAGCCTATGCTATTAGTACTATTCTTATATTATTTAAGGCTAGTTCGCTTATAAAAGGTCTTTATAAAGAAGAACTTAAGATAAAGTTAAAAGCTAAAAGCTTAAATAACTAGTAAAAGAATGCTTTTAAGACTAAGGATAATTATAAGTAAGAAACTTCTTTATAAACTATCTATAAAGACGATAAAACCGCTCCTTATTTTAATATAAATGTTATACCTTTAAATACGGAAGATAATAATAGCGATAATCTAAAAAACCTCGATTTATAAGAAATAAATAAAGAGCCCTTTTTTAAGAAAGAAGATAATAATAAGCCTTATACTCTTTTTATAAAATATCTAAATACGGTTATTATTATTAAGGATAAGGCGTATAAATAGCTATCTTAAACTAAATATTATAAAGATACTTACCTTATATACCTTTTAAATAAGTAAAGAAGCGGATAGTTTCTTAAACTAAGGAAGACTTTTAATAAACCCGCTATAACGACTAAGAAACTTACTATTAATATTAAGGTTTTTATAGAAAACCTTAAAGAGGATATTGAAGTTAATAAAAAGGAACTTATATAAGAAAACACTAATAACCGGGTTAAAATCGAATAACTTTTACTCTTTAAGTAGTAAAATAAAATAACTATCGAAAACCTTAAGGATAGTAACTTAGCTTTAACGAATAAGATAATTAAGCTAAATAAAGATTACGTATCTCTTTTTACGTATATTACTAATTTAATTAAAGATAAAGACGATCTTAAGAATAAGAACGATAAGCTAGCCGATAAGCTTAAGAAAGATACGGATTTCCTTAATTTAGCTATTAAAGATATATCTAAACGATATAGTAAGTATTTTAAGATAAATTATAATCTTTATAATAAGAATTATAATTTAGATATACTTTTAAAAGTAAAGAGATTCTTAAAAGATATGTTTAAAGATTAGCTAAAAAAGCAGTAAAACGATTATAATAACCTTAAACGATATAATAAGATAATTTATACTAAAAGAGTTTTTATTAATAATACTATAATAGAAGATTATGCTATTATTAAGGATTTAGTTTTTAAAGCTATTAAGAAGCTTAATAACTTAAATAGACTAGTTCTATAAAAAGAATAAAGATTTACTAAGAAGTCGGTAAACAAGGCAAAAAACTAAAGAGCTTAAGAATAATAAGGCTATTTCTTAGTAAAAAGAACTTACTTACGTTAAATAACAATTCTTAAAGTATAAAAATAACCCTTTTATTAAAATTAAGAGGATATTGCCTTAACGTATTAGTAGATTACGGTATAATAAGTAGCTATATTTCTCTTTTAATAGTAAATCATTTAAAATTACGTTATAAAAAAAAAGATAAGCCTTATATACTTCTTTCGGTAAAAGGATTACCCTTTAAGTATAATAATAGTAAGATTATGCTAAAGACTAATCCTCTTAAGTATATAATTAGGATTTATAACTTTAAAGATTCCTTTAACGTCTTAGCTATTAGCTATAATATTATATTAAGACTACCTTTTTTATAAAAGTATAATCCTATAATAGATTAAGATAAAGGCCTTTTAAGGTTTAAAGACGATACCTTAAATATTCCTCTTTATAGTTTAATAAAGAATAACCTTAAAACGAAACCCTTAAATAATTAAAATATCGTAATATTTAACGATAACTATATTAAGAATAGCAATAATAAGAATAATAAAGCTTTTTATATAAATATAAATATCGTATTAATAAATATTTACTACGCTTTATAGCGTAAGGATAAGGGGATAAGGCGCGGACTAATTACCGCTAGTCGGGGCTAGTACTACAAACTAATTACTGCCGGTTAAGGCCGGTACTACGGACTAATTACCGCTAGTTAAGCCGGTATAACGGACTAATTACCGCACGTAAACGTATATAAGGGTTTAAAAATAGTAAAAAGCTTATCTATTCTTAAAAGCATAGCTAGCTACTTTATACTTAGTTTTTTAAGCTAATTTTAAAGATCTTTAACTATACTATTTATAGTACGTAAAATAAACCGTAAATATCCTCGTAAAATCGCCTAATAAACTAAGTATAAGCCCGGTAAAAAATACTATAAACTATAATTAAGGAAATCCTTTAAATATCCTTAGATATCCCTTAAAAATCGCGGTAAGGTTTATTTTATATCTTCCGGGGTGCTTTTATAGTTAAAAACGGGTCGAACTATAGTTAAAATATCCCGCGGAAATCCTTAAAAATCCCTTAAAGATACCGGCCGAATCCGCTTAATAGTTTCTATAGTATCTTTTATAGTTAAAGATATCGTAAACTATAGTTAAGTAGGCTCTTAACCCTTTATAGTTATATCCCGGAAACCTTAGTAAGGTTTAATTAATAATATTTATTATATCTCCTTAAGTAAGCCTTTATAGTACGTACTTTAGGCGTTCTTATTACGGGGTTTTATAAAGCTTCCTTAAAAGTAAAGTAAGGAGTTTAAGCATACCTGTCTAAATTCCGTAATAACTCCCTTAAGTTAAAAAGAAAAGCTAACGTCTTTATTAGTTTAAAATAAGAATAAAGTAAAGGGGGTGCTAAGTAATAGCTTCGTAGTAGCGCCTTTACGCTATATTAATAGTGCGTTATCCTTATTCTTTTAATAGTTTTTTCGGCCTATTTAGCTAATAATAGCTAGGTAGCTTAAGATAGTTAGTAAGCGGCTTTATCGTAAATCCTTACTTTATATTTAGTTATACGGCTTTGTCTTTATTAAAGCAATTAGTACGTCTAGTTAAAACTTATAGTAAAGTTTTCTAACTTTTCTTTAAGGCATATATTTAGGCCCTTACTAAGTAGTAAGAAGTCTTTACGCTAAGGAATGCTTAAGTTCCTTAGTAAGATATATTATAAAAGACTTGCTTTATTTAGGCCTTATCTTATATTATTATCTTACTTACTTTTTCTATACCGTTTTTAATCCTCCGCTAAGTCTCCCGTTTTACTTACTAGCTTTATAGGCCGCTTATAGGCGAGATATTATATCTTACTTACTGCCGCTATTATAGTTATATCCCGCTCTCCGTCGCTAGGCTTTTTAACTTATTATTCTTTTTACGCGGCGCTACTACCTATACCTTTCCGCTAACTAACGCGCGTTTAGCTACTAAGAAGGTATTAAGGTAAAGGTAAGCCGTCTTATTAATATTAACGGGTATAGTTAGCACTAAGGTATTAAATATTTATATTCCCGCTTAAAAGCGGGTAATAAGGTCCTTAATAGCCTTAATACTTAACTCCTTGCTTTTAAGGTTTTAAATATACTTAATAGTCTCGAAGAACTTTTATATAAAGGGGGCCTTAAAAGCGAGAATATAAAGCGTATAGTTAGTGCGGTTAATAAAGCGGATATTAAAGCCTAAGAACTTTATTGCTTAGGTTAAAGTTAAGTTACGTTTAAACTCTTCGCAGGCTTATAGGTAAAACTTAGCGTAGTTTATAACTAAGCGGAAACTCTTAATTATTATAATCTCGTCGCTAGAGTATAGGCCTATAAAGCTAAGTTTATTAAGGATTATATTAGTTATTACTAGCAGCTTTTATAAGATCGGGCGGCGGAATATATTATAAGGTTAGTTATCGCTATCTTCTTTAAGTAAGGAGGGATAGCGGATAGACTATAATAAAGCGCTTATACGCCTTTATATAGCCGGGCTAAGCATAGCGGTAAGCGGAAAGAGCGTTTACTAAGTAGGACTAAACGGGTCTTTAAGGCTTATAGCGGCTATAAGCTAAAAAGGGGATTTTATAGTATAAGCTAAACCGCGTATAAAATAAGATAGGGTTTTAGCTATAGTAGCTTAAGACGCCGCTATAAACCCGGCTATAAACTAATTAAGCTAGGCCTTAAATATATAGTTAAGGATAGCGTAGATATTGTTTTAATCGTTTAGCTAAAGTAGGTTTCCGCTAGCTATAGCGGCTACTATAAATCTTAAGACTATAGTAAGGTTAGCTAACCTTAAAGCGTTAAGTATTAGCTAGTTATTCCGCTAATAAAGATTTTTAGCTATACCCTAAAAATATATATAAGTAGCGGGGGCTTTTAAATAATAAGAGCTAAGTAGGAGGTATAGCTAAGTTACCGCGAAACTAGCTATTTAGACCTCGCTATAATATAAGGCCGGGAAGCGAGTTATCCGAGTTAAGTATTTAAAGAGGGTAGTATAAGCCGTCTTTTATAGTGCTATAGTTTAGGTTAAATCCGTTAGCTTAAGCGCGGCTGCGGAAAGCAGCGTAGGTTTATATAGAAGTTTAAACTTAAAGGTTTTAACTCTTGCTAAAGGACTTAAAGCTATAAAGGATAGCCGCCTTATTTTTATAAAGCTTAAGAGCTCGCTTATATCCTTTATATTAAAGGCGTAAGGGCTTATAAGAGAGCGGGCTAAAGAAGTAATTACGGAATAGCTAGTTTTAGTTATAAGAGACGTTAGACGATAAAAAGACTTAAAACGGGAGTATAAGAATTATAAGCTTAAAGTAAAGAAAGTTATATATATAAAAGTAAGTAAAGTACGGCGGGCTATAGCTAGCGGTAAAGGGAAATATAGTTATAAAAAAAAAAAGAGAAAGGGCAAGCGGTAAAGAGAATTTAAATAAGTATATTATAAGGCTAAAAGGGCCTTATTACTTAAGGTAAACAGCGGTATATTATTATTAAAATAACTAATTACCTTAAGTATAATAAGTTACGGTTTCTTATAACTTATAATAGCTTTTAGGTCTTATACTTAGGCCTAACCGCTTAATTCTCTTAGTTAGAAAGTTTTATATTAAGTTATAAAGGCTACGTATTATACTCTCGTCCGAACTACTTAAATAGCTAACTCCTTTTATACTTTTTTAAAGGCTTTTATAATCTTTAGCGAGAAGACCGCTTTTTTATCTACCTATAAGTTATAGCTACTTAGCTAGCCTTTTTAAGCTATAAAGAACTCCTTCCTTAGCCTTTTACCGCCTTTCTTTATTATATAGCTTTATAAGATTCGTTTTACTTCTTACTTATTTAAGTAAGGTATCCCTTTATCTTAAACTAGTCTTAAGCGTATAGCTAGCTTATCCGCTAAGCGTAGTTATACTATTAAAACGACTAAATAAATATTAAAGAACCTTTTTATATCTAGCTAGTATATAAGCTATCTTACTTTAGCGGTAACCTTAAACGGCTTAATACGTCTTTTTTAAAGCTTCGCTAGTTTACCGTCCGCAATATAATAGCCTTTATTAAGCTATAACTAAACTTAATCGCTAAGCTTAAATTTTAGTAGGCAGTGTTTCTTATCGTATTTATCCTTTATAGCAGCTTAAGTATAAGCGATAGCTAACCTAGCTTCTTCTTATAAGACCTCTTAGTTTTATATATATAAGTAGTTATTAAGGAACCGGAGGCCGTTATTTATTTTTATCCTTATAATAAGCTTACTAAAGGCCGCGTAAATTACTAAAGAGAAAGAATTATTAAGGCTAAACTAAAAGGCGATTAGCATATCGGTTTAGCGTAAGTCCGGGAAATTAGCGGTAAAGAATTGTAGCGCGATTTCTATAGTTTAGTTTCGCCTTTTTAATAAGCTATTAGTTTAAGAGTACTAAGCGGTAAATATAAAAAGCTTCGATCTAAAGGCTTACTATAAAGTCCGCTAAAATGCTAAGGTAAACTTTATATCCCGGTTAAAGATTATCCCCTTTAAAATCTCTTAGTTAGCGCGGAGTAGTTTAGTATATAACGCTTATACTTAGTCTTCCGTTATAAACTAGTTATTGCTTAAGATAAGGAGATATATTTTTAAGAATTTATTAGTTATAGTTAGTAAGGTATTAAAGAAGTTCCTTATAAGATCTTTTTATAAGGATTATTCGGCTTAAACTATTAAGAGCCTAGTAATAAAGTCTATCGCTATTATATAGTATAAAACTAGCAGGCTTTAAATCGGGATAAGCTATCTTAGCGTCTTACCTTAGTTAGTTTAATTGCGGTAATAAGCATTATAGCTATCTATAACCTCGTCTATATATCTACTAAGCTATAGGATCGAGAAGCTTTTAAATAGGTCTTACTATATATAGGTACGGCTAGTATAAAAGTATTTAGCGTAAGCGTCTTTAACGATCTCCTTAGCATAAGTCTTAAGGATATATAGTCTCCGGCGTCTATCGTTCTCTATAAAGTATAGTAACCCCTATAACTAAAGAAATAAGAGTCTAGGGACCTTATCCTTATCGCTAAGCTACGCTATGATTTTTGCCTACTATATATCTTCTATATATCCGTCGATTATCTTTTAGCGGAGTGGCAATTCGATTAATACTTCCGTATAGAGGAATATATAGTCCGTTATCTCGTCTTCTTAAATACGTTTTAATTCCCCTTTTTAGTTTAAGGATACCGGCCTATTATCCTAATATAGTAAACGTAAAAGCGCGTTTAGTATAACCTTTTCAACGCTTAAGATATAGCATACTTTAAGCGGGAATTAGCTTAAGTATTAAGACGCGAGGACTAGCTTATTATTAGATTTTATACTAATAAAGAATAAGGATTTCTAGTATACGATTTTATAAGTACTTACGTAGTTAGTAAAGATAACTACTTATAGCGTTTTTACGGATAGTACTATAGTGCGTAGCTTACGTACTACTTATACTAGCCCGGCTACTTTAAGTTTTATAAGCTAGTATCGGGGTTCTCCGCCTTAAAGGGCGCGGCTTAAGTAAATAATAAGCTAAACCTTAGTCCGGGCTAGTAGCATCTTTTTATCCTATTCCGTGCCTTCTTTTAAGTAAAAAGCTATAGCCGCTACTCCGTATTCTTAGGATATATCGATTTAGATAAATAGTTATTAGGCGGGGTCGAAGTAGTAAATCGTTTAAGGCTCGGTAAGTTTCTTAGTTAAAATCGCGAAGGCCTCTTTTTCTTCCGGAGTAGGCTAAAAAGCGGCTTTCGCGGCGTATTAAGCCCGTCCTTAGCCCCTTAAGGGGACTCCTTCTTCCCGTCTTACCCGGAGTAGCTCTATCTTTCGTTTTTATAAGATATCGACTTCCTTAGCGAAATGCGGGACCGTATAGCGTAGCTATTTAATAAAGCCGATCTATTTCTTAAGCTATTAAAGGTTTTTTAAGAACGCGATATCCCTTAAAGCTTATATACGTTCGTTTATGTTTATTAAGCCGATAGCGTTTACCTTAAATCCGAGGAGCTATACGGATAGGTACGCTAAAAAGGACTTTAGTCTAGATAAGGTAATATTATAGTCGTAAAAGGCGCGGAATACGGCCTTTAAATATTAAAAGTATTCTTCGGCTATATTAAAGTAAATAATAATATCGTTAATATAGGCCGCCGCGTATTCTTAATATCTACGGAGGACGTTATCGATAAACCTTTAAACGTATATTAAGGAGTTTTTAAAGCCTATAAGTATTATTAGTAATCTTTTTAGCCTGCGATAGCTTACGACTATAAACCTTTCTTAGTAGTCTTAGTAAACTAAAAACTAATAGAAAAACGATTATACGTTTACTATATTAATAAACTTCTTTCCTTAAAGGCGTTTAATTATATCGCTTTAAAGGGGTATTAAGTATACGTTTAAGGTAGTAATAGCGTTAATCCCTTATAAGTCTACGACTACTTATCCTTTCTCCTTTCCGTTTACTGTCTTTTATACTATAAATACTAGCGCCGCGAACGGGGTTAGCTTATAGACTTATTTTAATCGGCCTTACGCGGTTAGCTAGCCGAATATTATATCTACTACCTTCTTATCTTTATCGCTTAATAGGTATAATCTTAATACGACTTATTAGTATTGCTATCCTTTTACTAAAGGAATATATATATATTCGGATTCGTTTATATATACTACTCCCTCGTCTTTTTAAAAGCGGGGAAACGATTAAAGGATATCTTAGACTTTTAATATATATTCTAAGTCTTTAGCGTAAATCCGGACGCCCTTATTAGTAGTACGTTTAAGTAGGTCCTTAGTTCGGCCGATTCCGAGTTTATAGTTTATAGTAAGATCCTTTTATAGGAAGTCTTAAGCGGGATTTATTCTATCCGGATTTTCTATAAGGGCTTCCGCTAAGGGAGCCGTAATATCGACCTCTTTATATAGCTAAAACTGCTTATTAAGGTTTATAATTATCCTTACCTTTTAGCCTTAGTAAAGTATTAGTAGTTCCTTAAAATAGTTTATTGCTATAAAGCTTGTGTAATTTTATATTATTATCCGGGCGAGCCTAAGGTTATCGGGGAAAAATATTATATTACGCGTTAACGGCGGCGCCCGGACCTATATAGGTAAGACGTAGCTAGAACTAGCTAAAATCGTTATAATAACTAAGTAAATCACTTGTTTACATATCGCTAGTCTTAGCTAAACTATCTTAACTTCGGCTTTAATCCCTTTATAAGCCTTAATTTATAGGATTAATATAAAGTTAATAAGGTCCCTTAAGTAAAGAACTAAAAAGTTTTAGCTAAGTAATATATTAGCCGCTAAGCGTTTTACTATCTAGGCGCTAATCCTTACCTTTATAACCGCGAGGCTACTATCTAGCCTTCTTAGTATATAAGCGGTAAATTCCGCCTATCTAATAATAGCTATTCTTCTTACTCCTTAAATAGGAATTTATTAAGAGGAGTCTATAGTTATATCTTAAAAGGTCTTTACTAAGTCGGCTTAAATAAGGCTTTAGTTTGCCTTAGTATCTATATAGGCTTTAATGCTTATCTTAAGCCCTTCCTTTTTATAGATTAGTAAGTATACGTAGGTAAATCGTAACGGCCTATTAAGGTTTAATAGCTAAACGTTAAGGGAAGCCTTAACTATCTAAACGCTTTATAGCTTCCGAATAACTACTTACTATACTAAGCTACGTCTTTATATAGCAATATCTCGGTTAAGGTTAAGGGGGTGTTTATCTTTAACGTATTAGTAAAGTTTATTCTTTAAGGGGAATACTTCGCCGCAAAATCCGCACGCTTTATCGGCCTCCTATACTAAGTCTGCTATAGTATAGATTGCGGTTTCCTTTAAGCTTTTATCGGTATCTAACTAAGCTCTTTCTATATCGTACTTTTTATCCCCTAAATAGTCGTTAGTCTTTACTATAGTTCCTTCCTTAATCGCGGGGTATGCCCGTTTTAGCTTTAGCGTTAGCGAGCGTATAGTCTTAAAGGTCTTTTCTCTTTTAGGCCGGAGGACCTTAACTTATATTCTTAGCTATTTAAGCGGGTTTCTTCCTTAACTTAGCGATCGCTATAAGGCTTAAGGTATATTTATCCTTACTAAGCAGTTTAAAAACATAACCCTTAGTCCCGGTAAGCTTTCGATAAATAGCCGGGGCGTCCTAAACTATCCTTTAAGTATATATGGGGTATAGCTAGTCGGCCCTCGCCTTTCCTTAAGTTAGACCTATTTCTTTCGCGCTAGTAAGTGCTTTTACGATCCTTAGGTATATTTAACTTATAGCTAAGGAAGAATTTCCTTATATTTATTAACTTATTTATTAATATCCTCGTTCTTTATTAAACGTTATAAGGATTCTTATAAGTAGATATCTAGCTTTTAGTAAATTACTATAGTTAAGTAGTTTAGCTAGTAAAGCGCGGCCTTAGCTTTATATCGTAAGCGCGATATCTAAGACTTAAAGTTAGATCTTACTACTATATCTTTAATAGTAAAGTGCTTTTTATCGAGCGCTTATATTACTATATTTAAGCGGATTCCGAACCGTTTTTATAAGGCGGATATTTATTAGCTTAGTCTAACGCTAAGCTTACTAAGTTTTTCTTATTATAGTTTTAAGAGGTCTTCGGAATACTATTCCGCCGCACTTCCTTAAAAAAAGGAGGGCAATTAAATAGCTAATTCGTCCGTATAAGCTTCGCCTTTACTAGCGTTTCGGCGGATAAAGTTAATAAAACGGTCTACTCCTTAGAACATATTAGCCTTATCGTCTTCTTAGACTTCGTTAAAGGATGCTTTTAAAGGTCTTAATAGGTTAAATCTCCTTACGTCCTCGGCTTATAATCGAGGTTTTTCCTAGGGCTTAATAAGCGCGTCTTCTTTTCTTAATGCTTAAAGGAGACTAAGGAATTATTCGTTTAATATTGCTACTATTCTTACTAAGGGGCTTAAAGCTATACTTAGTCTTAATATCTACGCGCTTAGTATAGATAGGTTTAGCCCGCTAAGGGTATCGCTTACCGCGTCCTTATCGCTTATTATTAAAGTCTTAGTCTTAATACTCTCGCTAAGCGCTTAACCTTCCGTTTTATACGCGTCCCGGAATCCGGTACGTTATAAGGCTCTTAGCGTAAGAGGCTTATTTTTATTAATTAAGAGTCCCGAAAATGCCTTAGTTAGCGCGGCTATAGCGGACGAGGCTAAATAATAATACTAAACTAAGAAACTGCCGGGTATCCTTTAAGGCGGATTTCCGGTTAAGGCTTTTAAGCTAAACTTTATTAGTAGTATACGGTGGAAATATCCGCTAAGCTTATCGTCCTAGGGAATAAGTAACTTTATTATAAGCTTAATCCGGAGGGTATTTAGTAAGTAAGGAGCCAGATAGTTTTAAGGTTAGCTTATCTTTACTTCTTTTATTTAAAGGATAATCGATCCGTTTAAGTAATACCGAATTTAGTTTACTTAGTTATATAGATTTTATCGTTCTATAGTTTATCCTTTATTAGTATTTTAAAAGCGGATTGCCTCTTAAAGGGTAATAGTCTTAGCTTAGCTAAGCGGGACTTATTTTATATCTTATCTAGCTTTATAGGCTATTGCGGTATAGTACCTTAAAAAGGGGTAAGGGAGATTATTAAACCGGTATGCCCGGTAGGCCGCGGCCTTTTCCGCTTTTACGGCCTACTTATCTTAAAGTTCTATTATAAGCGCGTTAAGGAAGAGGTATTTATTATTAAGGTTAGACTTAAAGGCTAATAAGAGCTTCTTACTAAAGAAAATGTTATTCGGCATTTAACTTCTTATAAGATAAGTACTTAATCGTGCGATATAGTCGCTTTTAGCTTAGCGGATATTTAAGGGATTTCCGTTTAGATAGGTAGGAATTACTACTATTTACTACGCCTTACGGCGTAAGGATAAGGGGACGGGGCGCGGACTAATTACTACTAGTTAGGGCTAGTACTATAAACTAATTACCGCCGGTTAAGGCCGGTACTATAGACTAATTACCGCTAGTTAAGCCGGTATAATAAACTAATTACCGTATATAAACGTATATAAGGGTTTAGAAATAGTAAAAAGCTTATCTATTCTTAAAAACATAGCTAGCTACTTTATACTTAGTTCTTTAAGCTAATTTTAAGGATCTTTAACTATACTTATCCGTAATACGTAAAGTAAACCGTAGATATCCTTATAAAATCGCTTAATAAACTAAGTATAAGCTTAGTTAAAAACACTATAAATTATAGTTAGGGAAATCCTTTAAATATCCTTAGATATCCCTTAAAAATCGCGGTAAGGTTTATCCTATGTTTTTTAAGGTGCTTTTATAGTTAGAAACGGGTTAAACCTTAATTAGGATATCCCGCGGAAATCCTTAAAAATCCCTTAAAGATACCGGCGGAATCCGCTTAATAGTTTCTACGGTATCTCCTATAGTTAAAGATATCGTAAACTATAGTTAAATAGGCTCTTAACCCTTTATAGTTATATCTTAGAAACCTTAGCGGGGTTCGACCGGTAATATTTATCGTATCTCCTTAGGCGAGCCTTTATAGTGCGTGCTCCGGGCATTCCCGTTGCGGGGTTTTATAAGGCTTCCTTAAGAGTAAAGTAAGGAGTCCGGGCGTGGCCGTTTAGATTCCGTAATAAAACATTTACTAACCTTTTTATCGATAATTTAAAAACTTATAAGGTTTTTTACTTAAGGTATTAAACTAAATTATAAAGCTATAAAGACTAGTAAAAGGCTATTTTAACTTAATAGTAATATATTATAAAAACTATAGAAATTACTATTTTACGATCGTAGATATTTATAACGCTTTAACTAAGCTTTCCTTACTATAAAAACAGGTATAGCCCTCGTTATAAAATAAGGAAAAAGAAGTCCTTATAAATTTTTAAAGGATCTTATTTTTACTAAATAAAACTAACTTAGCTACTAAGATTATAAACTAGTAAAAGGCTTATACGGATATAAAAAAAACGTAGCTTCCGGAAGCATAAGGCCTACGCTTAATATAGAGCTTTTTAAGGCTATTTTTAGCCTTAATAGCCCTTTTACTAATTATTAAATTAACAAAATAAATAACGAAGTAAGATATAATAAAAACGGGTAGTAGGAGACTTTTTAAAACGGTATTAAACTTTTAAAGATTTTCGAAAGGCAATAAGCTACGAAATCTATAAAGAAATTATTAAAGTCTACCCTCTTTACTATTTTTTAAGGCTACTCTTTTAAAGACTCTTCTTCTTTACCTATTTATTACTTTTTTGCCTTTATAAAAACCGGTATTATTATATAAACTATTTTTATTATAACGAAGAAATATAACTAAACAGCTAAAAACTAAATAAGAAAATCGTAAAAACGATTAACGAATTCCTTACTATCCCTCGTAATAAAACCTCGGTTTAAAACGCCCTTTATAAAGCCGAGAAATATAAATCCGTAAATCTTAAATTAGATTTTAAATCCTCGGAAAACTAGGATTAAATAGATACTTTAATATATACCGTAGCAACAGCTAAAACGGCCCCTCTTACTATAATATAGGTACCCGCATAAATATACTTATTAAAAAACATATTTATCTTTAATTATAGATTAGATAAGTATATTTATAACGCTTAAGAACGCTTTTTAAATTATATACCGACGTAAGCCTTAGCCTTAACGGTCTTTAAAAAGTCTTAAATCCTTAAATACGGCACCGTCTTTATGCGAATTTCTACCGGAGTATTTTAATAAATTAACGTTGCCTATATACCGACTTTTTATATAAGCGTTACTTCTTTATTAAAATTATAATAAGCAAAAATCTACTAAAATCCTTAAATAGGCAGTATTTTTACTACTACTAAGGAAGTCTATAAAACGCTACTTTAATATAATTTATACGTTATAAAATATAATAAAATTAAAGCAGCTTCTTTCTTTACCTTAATTCTTTCCTTTTTTTTTTCTTTATCCGACTTTTCTTTTATTCTAAAAGAAAAAAAAAGAACTTATTACTACGACTACGTCTTCCTCTTCTCTTTAGCTTTAGTATAAGAAACTAAGGCACCTTAATAAGCAGGCGTTATAAAAGACCCTTTTTAGTAAGGGTATATCTATTCTTATATCTTTTACTATCCTTAACTATAAGCCTTATAGGCCTAGGAAAGCAAAGAGAATTATATTATAAGTATAAATAGCTACGAAGGCTACGAGGTCTTTTTATTAGATTTTATACGACTTCTTTTCGCTACTAGATTCTTATAATAAAAAGGTTACTTTTCTTATTAAAGACGATTTTACTAACTTAATTTTCTTTTATGCCCTTCCGAATTTAATATTAAAGGAGCTTTTTAACTACCTTACTAGCTTTTAAAGCTTAATATAAAGGCAAAGGGAATTCCCCCTCTTTTATTTTATATTTTTTTACTATTTATATATATAGCTATAAAGCTTATCCTTTAATAATAAAGGCTCTTAAGAATACTAAAAAAAGAGACTTTAAGCTTAAAGACTATATAAAAGTCGGCTTCTTAGTTAGCTACGATTTTATGAATTTTTATTAAATATTTATCCCTTCTTAATAAGACGTTTAAAGGGTATAAAACGTTACTTTTAATAATTAGTCTTTCTTTATAAAGATAGTACCTACGTAGGACCCCGTATTAATTAAAGGATACCTTTTTTTCTATATATTTTAGATTATAATAATACTATATATAACGATTTTAAAAGTACTAAATTTTAATTATAAGATATAAAGGAAATAATAAGGTTAAATCCTCTTATTAATACGCAGCATCCGACCTTAAATTCCTTGCCGGAACTTAATACTATAAATACGTAAAATATACTATTAAAAAGCCTAGAAAAAGTACTTTCCGATATTAATCCCTTAATAAAAACAAATCACGTAATATCTTTTAAATTAAGCCTTTAAGCCGCCCGCCTTAAAGTATTAATTTCGATAGCATAACTAATATTCCTATAACGGAAAACACATTAAAGAATATATAAGATCCTTAAAAGCCTTTTTCTAAGCCCTTTTTAGCTTCCCGGTTTATAGGGAATTATACTACTTTTACTGCTTTAACACCCCCTTTCCCGCAGCTTTTATAAGCTATATTTAACGCTTCTTTTTACGCTTTTTAGAAAAAGAAGATATATAGTAAAGATTTACCGCCCCGACCTTAGTTTTAGTTAAACTTAGTAACGCACCGATTTAGTAATAAATTTAAAAAAGCTAGAAAAGTAAAGTAAAAATCTACTACGCTTTATAATATAAAGATAAGAGGATAGGCGCGGACTAATTACCGCTAGTTTAGGCCGGTACTATAAAATAATTACTGCTAGTTAAGGCTAGTACTATAAACTAATTACCGCTAGTCAGGCCGGTATAACGGACTAATTACCGTATATAAACGTATATAAGAGTTTATAAATAGTAAAAAGCTTAATTTATTATTAAAGTATAGCTAGCTACTTTATACTTAGTCCTTTAAGCTAATTTTAAAGATTTTTAACTATACTATCTTACTATTTATTATTAATATATAAATAAACTGTAAATATCCTTATAAAATTACTTAAGAAACTAAGTATAAGCTTAACTAAAAATACTATTAATTATAGTTAAGGAAATCCTTTAAATATCCTTAAATATCCTTTAAAAATCGTAGTAAAGTCTATCTTATATTTTTTAAGGTGCTTCCTTAGTTAAAAACAGGCTAAACTATAGTAAGAATATCCTATAAAAATCCTTTAATATCCTTTAAAAATACTAAGAAAATCTATTTAGTCGTTTTTTCAGTATTTTTTATAGTTAAACAAATTATAAACTATAATTAAATAGGCTTTTAAGCATTTATAGTTATATCTTAAAAACCTTAGCTAGGCTTAATTATAAATATTTATCGCGTCTTTTTAAGCAAGCCTTTATAGCGCGTACTTTAAGCGTTTCCGCTACGGGGTTTTATAAAGCTCTTTAAAAGTAAAGTAAGAAGTTTAAGCATAGTTATTTAGATTTTATAATAACTCCTTTAAGTAAGAAAGAAAAGCTAACGTCCTTATTAGTTTAAAGTAAAAATAAAGTAAAAGGGGCGCTAAGTAATAGCTTTATAGTAGCGTTTTTATGCTATATTAATAATATACTATCTTTATTTTTTTAATATTTTTTTTAGCCTATCTAGCTAATAGTAGTTAAGTAGCTTAAGATAGTAAGTAAGTAGCTTTTATTATTTAATCCTTATTACTTATTTAATCGTACGTTTTTATCTTATTAAGGTAATTAGTATATTTAGCTAAAATTAGTAATAAGGTTTCTAACTCTCTTTTTAGCGTACGTTTAGACCTTTATTAAGTAGTAAGGAGTCTCCGCGCTAAGGAATACTTGTTTTTTATAGCGGAATACGTTATAAAAGACTAGCTTTATTTAAGCCTTATCTTATATTATTATCCTACTTATCCTTTTCGCTATTTCTAATCCCCCGCTAAGTTCTTTATATTACTTACTAGCCTTATAGGCCGCTTATAAGCGAGATATTATATCTTACTTACTACCGCTATTATAGTTATCTCCTACTTTTTATTGCTAGGCTTTTTAACTTATTATCTTTTTTATATTACGCTACTACTTACGCCTTTCCGCTAACTAATACGCGTTTAGCTACTAAGAAAGTATAAAGGTAAGGATAGGCTATTCCGCTAATATTAACGTATATAGTTAGTATTAAAGTATCGAATATTTATATTCCCGCTTAAAAGTAAGTAATAAGGTCTTTAATAGCCTTAATACTTTACTCCTTACTTTTAAGGTTTTAAACGTATTTAATAGTCTTAAAAAACCTCTTTAAAAAAGGGGCTTTAAGGGCGAAAATATAAAGCGTATAGTTAATATAGCTAATAAAGCGGATATTAAAACCTAGGAATTTTATTGCTTAAGTTAAAGTTAAGTTACGTCTAAACTCTTTATAGGCTTATAAGTAAAACTTAGTATAACTTATAGCTAAGCGGAAACTCTTAATTATTATAATCTTATTATTAAAGTATAAGTTTATAAAGCTAAGCTTATTAAAGATTATATTAGTTACTATTAATAGCTCTTATAAAATTTCGTAGTAAAATATATCGCGAGGCTAGTTATTACTATCTTTTTCGGTTAAGAAAGGATAGTAAATAAACTATAATAAAGCGCTTATACGCCTTTATATAGCTAGGCTAAGTATAGTAGTAAGGGGAAAGAGCGTTTACTAAGCGGGACTAAATAGGTCCTTAAAGCTTATAGCGGCTATAAGCTAAGAAGGGGATTTTATAGCGCGGGCTAAACTATATATAAAGCGAGATAAGGTTTTAGCTATAATAGCTTAAAACGCCGCTATAAACCTAGCTATAAACTAATTAAGCTAGGCCTTAAATACGTAACTAAAAATAGTATAGATATCGTTTTAATTGTTTAGTTAAAGCGGGTTCTTACTTACTATAATAAGCACTATATATCTTAAGACTATAGCGAGGTTAGCTAGCTTAAAGGGGTTAAGTATAAGCTAGTTATTCTACTAATAAAGATTTCCGGCAATACCTTAAAAATATATAAGCGGCGTAAGCTTTTAGATAGTAAAAGCGAAGCGGGAAGTATAGCTAAGTTACTATAAAACCGGCCGTTAAAACTATACTATAATATAAAGCTTAAAGGTAAGTCGTTTAAGTTAAGTATTTAAAGAGGGTAGTATAAGCTATCTTTTATAATACTATAATTTAAGTTAAATCTATTAGCTTAAGCGCGGTTATAAAAAGCGGCGTAGGTTTATATAAAGGCTTAAACTTAAAGGTTTTAACTCTTGCTAAAACACTTAAGGCTATAAAAAATAGCCGCTTTATTTTTATTAAGCTTAAGCGCCTGCTTATATTCTTTATATTAAAAGTAAAAGGGCTTATAAAAGAGCGGGCTAAAAAAGTAGTTATAAAATAGCTAGTCTTAGCTATAAGAGATATTAAACGATAAAAAGACTAAAAATAGGAGTATAAGGATTATAGGTTTAAGGTAAAGAAGGTTATATATATAGGAGTAAGTAAGGTATAAAAGGCTAAGGCTAGCGGAATAAGGAATTATAGTTATAAAAAGAAAAAAGGAAAAGAAAGAGGGCAAGCAGTAAAAAGAATTTAAATAAGTATATTATAAGGTTAAAAGGGCCTTATTACTTAAAGTAAACGGCGGTATATTATTATTAAAATAACTAATTACCTTAAGTATAGTAAGGTATAGTTTCTTATAACTTATAGTAGCTTTTAAGTCTTATACTTAAGCTTAACCGCTTAATTCTTTTAGTTAAAAAGTTTTATAATAAGTTATAAAGGCCGCGTATTATACTTTTATTTAAACTACTTAAGTAGCTAACTTTTTTTATACTTTCTTAAAGGCTTTTACGATTTTTAGTAAGAAAACCGCTTTTTCGTTTACTTATAAGGTTTAGCTACTTAACTAGCCTTTTTATGCTATAAGAAACTTCTTTTATAGCTTTTTACCGCCTCTTTTTATTATATAACTTTATAAGATTTATTTATCTTTTTATTCGTTTAAGTAAAGCGTTCCTTTATATTAAACTAGCTTTAAGTATATAGCTAGCTTATTTACTAACTATAAGTATACTATTAAAATAACAAAATAGATATTAAAGGACCTTTTTATATTTAACTAGTATATTAGCTATCTTATTTTAGTAGTAACTTAAAATAGCTTAATACGTCTTTTTTAAAGTTTTACTAGTTTATAATCTATAATATAACAACTTTTACTAAGCTATAGCTAAACTTAATTACTAGGCTTTAATTTTAGCGGGCGGTGTTTCTTATTATATCTATCCTTTATAGCGGCTTAAGTATAAGCGATAGCTAACTAAGCTTTTCTTATAAGACTTCTTAGTTCCGTAAATATAAGTAGTTACTTAAGAACTTAAAACTATTATTTATTCTTATCCTTATAATAAGCTCGCTTAAAGCTATATAAATTACTAAAAAGAAGGAGTTATTAAAGCTAAACTACAAAGCTATTAGTATATTAGTTTAGTTAAGGTCTAAGAAACTAGCGATAAAGAATTATAGCGCGACTTTTATAGTTTAGTTTTGCCTTTTAAATAAGCCGTTAATCTAAAAGTAGTAAGTAGTAAATATAAAAAGCTTCGATTTAAAGGCTTATTATAAAGTCCGCTAAAATACTAAAGTAAACTTTATATCTTAGTTAAAGATTATCCTTTTTAAAATCCTTTAATTAGCGCGGAGTAGCTTAGTATATAATGCTTATACTTAGTTTTTCGCTATAAACTAGTCATTGCTTAAAATAAGAAGATATATCTTTAAGAATTTATAAGTTATAGTTAATAAGGTATTAAAGAAGTTTCTTATAAGATCTTTTTATAAGGATTATTCGGCTTAAACTACTAAAAGCTTAATTATAAAGTTTATTGCTATTATATAGTATAAAACTAGCGGGCTTTAGATTAAGATAAGCTACTTTAATATCTTATCTAAATTAGTTTAATTATAGTAATAAGTATTATAGCTATCTATAACTTTATTTATATATTTACTAAGCTATAAAATTTAGAAGCTTTAAAATAAATCCTATTATATATAGGTATAGCTAGTATAAAAATATTTAATATAAGCATCTTTAATAATTTTCTTAGTATAAGTCTTAAGGATATATAGTCTTTAGTATTTATTGTTCTTTATAAAGTATAGTAACCTTTATAACTAAAAAAATAAGAGTTTAAGGATATTATCTTTATTACTAAGCTATATAATAATCTTTACTTACTATATATCCTTTATATATTTATTAATTACTTTTTAGTAAAGCGGTAATTAAATAAATACTTCCGTATAAAGAAATACGCGGTTTATTATCTTGTTTTCTTAAATACTTTTTAGTTTCTTTTTTTAGTTTAAAAATACCGGCTTATTATCTTAATATAATAAACTTAAAAAAGCGTTTAGTATAACGTTTTTAATACTTAAGATATAGTATACCTTAATACCCCCTTTATTAAAAAAGAAAACTCTTCGCGAACTAAATACTCGCCTGCAGCGGGTACGCATCGCGTCTAAAACTCTTACTAATAATAAGAATCAATTCGGCGGTATCGGTTACCCCCCTTAAGATAATATCGCAGCGTAGCTAGGGGACGCGGGGGCGAGGGGGTAGTCCGCCTCGCACCGGTATCGACTATAGCGCTTAGCGCGACGAAACGCCCTTAAGCTTTACGCACTTAGATAAAGAGCCGAATATACCTAGACGAGATAATAGCGCGTAGCCCGGCCGGACTATATATAATACCGACGAAAAGAAGGCCTATAACGAAATTGCGGGTATAGTCCTATATATATAGTTCGATTAAGTATAAGTAGTAGTCGAAACCCTCCTCCGCTTTAAGGAGCGCGCTAAGAGCGCGCTAACCGTAGTATAAGCTAACCCCGGGCTTCGTAAGGCTATTTAAAGCGCGATAAAGGAAGCTATTTATAAGGAACTAAGATAAGGCTAAGCTTAAGGCCTAGGGGGAGGACTTAAAATAACTTAAGTAATAGTAGTAGTAGGCCTTAAAAGGCCGGCACGATATAATATAAAGATAAAGCCGGTCCCGCTTTAGTATAAACGTAAGCTAGTAGTAGTCCCGATAAGAGCGATGCTAAATATCTTAAACCGTAAGCCGAAGGATATAGTAAAAGCAATTAATATAGCGCTTAATATCTTTTCCGCTATAGTAGCGAGACGCCTCTTAAGCGGGGATATCGTAGTAACGTTTAATATAGCGGCACGACCTTATTAGTAAAACTAAGACTAAGTAAGGAGCGTCTTTAGACCGGAGGCGGCGATAGCGTATAAGGCCTATACGGTAATTATAAAGAATATCCTTATAAGGGTCTTTAAGATAAATAAGACGCTCTTAATTAAAAAGATCGCTAATATTAATAAAGTAAAAGTTATATAAGCGTAAGTAATACGCTTTTAGACTAAGACCTTAATAGCTATAACCCTTATTATTAGCGTAAGCAGCTTAGCGGAGGCTAATAAGCTATATAATATAAGCTTATTCCTTAAAGCCTAAATATTTTAATATAAGCTATATAATAAATTAGTTAGACTTACTTAATGCTATAACTACTATAAATACGAGTATATCGCTAGACGTTATACCTTAATATAGCTCTATACTTATTATAAGGGGACCTTATATATAGGCGGCGAGGATAAGTGCCGCGTAAAAAAAGGCGAAATCCCTTATAACTACGTATTTTATAGCGGGCAGCACTTAGTATAATCCCGCACTTACTTTATAGCGGTAAAAGCCTAGGATAAGGTAAGGGACTACTACTTAAACCGCCTATAATGCTTTGCTAATACCTATAGCTAACTAGACCTTTAAATCCCCCTCCCCTTTATAGAGGATTAAGGGCCTACTTTATTATAAGCGCGGAAACGCTTTAAGCGGCCGAGAAAAGACGGATAAACGCCGTTAGCCCCGCCGGCTAAAGTATAAGTAGTAAGCACTAACCTAAGTAATATTAAACGCTATATAAGATAACGGAGCGTATCGCTCTTAACCCGGGCTATTACCTTATCTTAAACGACGAACTTTACCTTAACCCCTTACGTATAAAATTAAAAACCCTCTATTAAAATATATAAAAGAGATATAAGCTAGCACGACTAGCCCTTAGCTACTACGCTAAGTATAATATAATAGCGCCTTAAAAGATAGAGAAAATATAAGGCTTAGGGGCCCCGCCCTTAAGGGGCGTACCGTATTAGTTAGTTTACGGGGAGGGCCGTAACGCGATATATATTTATAAGAGGGACGACATAAAGACGTAAATACTTTAGACCGGATATAACTAAGGGGAGATAACCTTTAGCGACGGTATAAGGTTAAGGTCCTTATACTCGCTACCGGAGGGAATTTAAACAGGCCTAGCTAAGGCCTTAAGTAAAGTTAATAGCTAAGGCCTGCTAGTCTTAGTAAAGGACTTTAATATCTATTACCCGCTTTAAGACACCTATAACCGGACTTTTAATAGGGTAAAATAGTTCGTTAAGGAGGCTACGCGGCTCTAGCTTAAGCTAGCTACGCTAAGAGGGGAATATATACGTTTCTTTTATAGATATAAAGATAGCACGATCGACCTTATATAAGCTACGACGGAAATAGCTATATAGTTTATCGGCTTAGACTTAGACCTTATAGGGTCTAACTATATCCTATAAGTAGTCTCGTTTAAGATAGGCTTTAAGCTAAAGGAGGTATTAGCTATGCTAAGGTAAAAGGAGGCGGAAAAAAGAGGGTTAAGGTAAAAACCCTATCCCGGCTTAGGATATAATAGCCTACGCTCCGTAGCCTATAAGAGATCGATACGGAAATAAATAGCTTATATAACGATCTTAATAAGATTGCCCGCGCGATAGTCCCGCACTAAAAGTAAGCGATCTTAAGGGGCAATGTATAGTTTACCTTAAAGGCAACTTAAGCTACCTAAGCTACGAAAAGGGCCTAGAGATACTATAAAGGACATAAGACCTAAGTAAACTAAGAAGCGCTATAAGAAGTAGCTATAGCTTAAAAGCGAGCCGTGCGTAATGCGAGATAAGAATATTAAAAAGACTTCCTTAAAGAGATTAGCGCTAATAATACTAAGCTATAAAACGTTAAACGGTAAGCGCGGCTACATAGTAAGCTACCTTTAAACTTAGCGTACTTACTACTATTAATAAGTAAGGGCTACGAATACTAACTAACCCCTAACTTTAAAGAGAAAGCTTAACTCTTAATAAAACGATTCTTTTTAGCTAAAGCTATAACGCTTTTAAGACCTCCTTAGCGCGCGGCTAAGAGGGAACTCTTTATAAAACGGCGTATCGACTTTATAAATATATCCTAAGCAATAAGCAAAATAGTAAGTTAGAAAGCGGTAGGCTTAAACGGAGTTCCCCTTAGCTTCCTTAAGCTCTACGGCCTAGCGCTCTTAGCCCGGCTAGCGATAATCTTTACGGCCTATATAAAGATATTACACTTTCCGACCCGGTTCCGGTCCGCGAACGTAGTAGTGCTAAGAAAACTAAGGAAGAAACCTAAGGTATACTATACTACCGGGGGGTAGAGACTTATTTCCCTCCTACTAACGATAAGTAAGATCTTAAAGTGGATTTTAGCTTAAAGACTTACGACCGCGGCGGAAGCAAACGGGGTCTTACTTAAAGGATAGTTTAGGAATAGAAAGGAGAGGTCTATAAAGGCGGCAATACTTTAAGTAATAGAACTAATACGTATAATATAGGCTAAAAAAGGGATTATATCGTTCTTTTAACTTAATATTAAAGGGGCCTTTAATATAGTTAACTATAAGAAACTCTTAAGGGAACTTACCCTCTAAGGCTACCTTAAGTAGTTTATAAGGCTAGCCCGTAGCTTTATAAATAAACGCTACTTAACCCTTTATTTTAATAGAAAAAAGGCTATACCGGTCTAAATTACTACCGGGGTCCCTTAAAGCTTACCGCTTTTCTTAATCCTATTCCTTTACTATATAACACCCCTTTACGAAAGATTAAAAAAGCTAAAGGGAGTTTATATTATTAGTTTCGCCAACGATATAAATATCCTTAGTATTAGCCCTAATAAGGGATTAATAATAGCGCGGCTTAAGGCGGCCTAAGAAGTATACGCTATATAGGTAAAAGAGTTCGCGGTAAACTTTAAACCTTTAAAAAGTAAGCTTATTTACTTTATAAGAAAATATAAGGTAATTACGACCCCTATCCGCTTTAAGGCCGCTATAGTAATACCGGTTTAAGACGCTAAGCTCTTAAAAGTATAGGTAGACCGTAAGCTTAAGTAGAAAATATACCTTAATAAGTTACGCGCTAAGCTAAAAAGGCAGAACCTAGCCCTTATAAGGCTTGCAGCGTCTATATAAGGATATACCTTACTTAAGGCCCGGGAAGTCTATAGTAAAGTTATCCGTTCTCTTATAGTATACGCTATAATTACGTTTTACGAGATAGCCTTAGCGGACGGAAAGCCCCGCGGGATAGCTGCGAAACTAACACGGGATTAAACCGCCTACCTCCGGATAGTTATAGGAGCTTACCGGGCTACCTTAGTTTACTAGCTTAAAGCCGAAACTTAAGTCCTGCTAATTAACCTTTACTTAAACTAAAGAATAACTAATACCCTTAAGAGACTAAAAGACTCCGGAATCCTAAACTAAATCTAACGCGCGTTTATATTAGTAGCGAGACTGCTTTAGCAACGTAAATAACGACTAAGGCGGCCTACGCCCTTAAGACTACCGCTCGCGGAGGTATTAAGGGGGGTATAGTCCTAAGTCGGGTCCGGCGAGCTTTAAAAAAAGAAAAGGATAGAGGAAATCCTCTTCGAAAAATAGGCTAAACGGTAAAGCTTAAAAGAAGAACCTATTAAATAGCGCCGGACTACGCTTTACCCCGCCGACTTACTACCCCGGTTCGATAAGGCCGTAGCGCTTAACCGTTATAAGGCGTTGCTTAAGTACCTAAGCTCTACGATTACTTAAATACGAACCGGAGTAATAGGCCTTAAAGATTTCCTATTCCGCCGTAACGTACCTAAAGTAGTATCGCCCCTTTATAACTATAAGTAACGGCGGGATACTATTTACTACGCGATAATAAGCTATAAGCTAACTAGCGAGGTAAGGGGGACGCTATTATAGCGACTCCGCAACGCGGGCAAGGTATAAGCAAAGCTTTAAAAATAGGAGATAGCGGCTATGCTAATAAGATAGTTCTTAAGCTTAAGGCGCTTATAATAATTTAATTTAGTAATACGACTATACTAAGGGGAAGATAAGGTATACGTAGCGGCTTTAGCTATACCTTAGTTAAGAGGGGATATATATTAATTAAATCGTCCTCTTAACTCGCTTTAAGGGGATAACCTACTAATATAATAAACGCTATAAAGCACTAAAACGCTAAAACCTCCCCCTCTTAAGACCTTACTTAGCTTATAAGGCCCTTACCGGACCTACCTTAAGCTAGCGCTTTAGCTAGCTTCTCCTCTTAATTCCCCCCCCTTAATACTACCTTTTTACCTTAATTAATATCTAAGCTTATTATTATCGTCCTTAGCGCCGCGCCGGGTACGATTAAGAGTAATAGCGGACTTCCTTATTTAAGGAGTGCTATAAGAACGCCCCGCCTAGCTACGACTATAAGTCGGAGTAACTAGTGCCCTCCCCCTCCCGCGCTTATAGCGACTTAAGGTCGCGGCGGGAGTAAACGTAAAAAAAGTCGTCCTGCTAGCAGCCCGCTAAGGCGTTTACTTTAAGGCCTATACGGTTCCCGCTATTAGCGTTAAAGGCGGCATAAGACTAAGCTAAGTAAGGCGACCTAAATAATACTTAGTCGACTAAGTAGAATTAAGCGTTATAAGAAAATTAAAGGGAAGAGACCCCGCCTTACTATAAGCGAAAAACTAAAAGTACTTAAGGTCTAAGCTAAGGTCTTTAGTATCCCCTTCCTTACTAGCTAAGTTAAGAGCATAGACGGCGCGAATACGCTTTAAGGCAAAGACCGCGGGGCTATTAGCCCCGGAGGCACTGCTCTTAAAGAGGCTATAAGCCCGCTTCGGTATAAGCAGGGGGACGTCGCGGCCTGCGGATAAGCTAAGAGTAAGAAAGGCGAGGAGTAATATAAGGTCGTCGTCGTTATCGCTATTACCGCCGCTCTCGTAATCGGAAACGATAAGGACTAAGTTAGGACTAAGTAAGAGGCTATCCCCGTCCTTAAGGACCTTAGTCTTAGCCTCGTTAGCGTTATCGTTATCCTTATCTAGCTCCTCCTTTAACTTATTATTATTAATATTAAGCTCGGGCTCCCTTAAGTTAAATATAACGTTAGCCTTAATAGCCTTTCCTTTACCTTTACCCTTAAGCACTCCCTTATACTTAAGCTCTTAAGCGAGAGCGGCGCGCTCTTAAGCATAGGCCTTAGCGAGAGCCTTAGCTTAAGCCTTTTTCTTAGCCTTAGCCTTAGCCTTAAAGTCCTTTAAGACGATAAGAACCTTAAGTAGTAAGGGCTTAAGCGGTATAAAGGCGGCATAAGCATATATAAGGTCTAAGTCGGGCAAACGACCCTTAAAGGCGATATCTTAGCTTTTATAGCCGCTAAAGCTAAGGTAGTTAGCTACTATAAATAGCGCATTCTTTATACTTTTTAAGTTCCGGGCTATAGTATAAACGGTTTAGTAAATAACTATAACGGTGCCGTTAACTTTATTAACGAGCTCGGTATTAGCTTTACGGGCTACGCGCGCGTCGTTAATAAAGCGGCTAAGGGTAGAGGTAAGTAGCTTAACGTTTTCGTTAAGGGAGGTAGGACTAAGGGGAGCACTAAACGTAAAAGCCCGTGCTATAGTAACGCCGGCACGCTACTAAAGCTCTATCGCCGCGAAGGCGAGCTTTATATATATAAAGCGCTTAATAGGCCGACCGGATTTATATAACTCCTTTTAAGCGGCGTAAAGCTTATAGGCCGTATCCTCGCTTATAGCGGTAAGCTATAAAGGGGATTAGCTAAGGTATATAGGCAGGTTTAATGCGAGACTACTTACCTAAAAATAAGATCGGTTGCTTAAAGAGCACGTAATATACGCTTTTATAAAAATAGCTAAGAAAGGATTAGCTATATATACTATACGCGCCTATATAGCGGATATAACTTAGATATATATAAGCTTAGTTTTAATAGCCTTAAAAAACTGCGAGTATATCGTCGCTTAATAAACGACCTCTATATATATAATAAGGAATTTTACGCTTAGTACTATAATAAGCCCGGGCCTCTTTATCCTTAGTATCTTTACTTAGTAGTTTAAGGAGTAAACTTATATTAAGGTTAGAAAAAGTAACTTTCTTTTTCGGTATAGTAGCGATAAAGATAACAAGTATAATAATAGAGGAACGGCGGGCACGCGAATAAGATAGGGCGGTAAGTATATAATAAGCTCGTAAGAAAGATAAGCGCGTCTTTAAAAGAAAGAGAAAAAGTATAAGCGCACGCGCGTAGTAAGTAAGAAGCTTTATCTTTAAAGCTAAGCGCGGGATTAGTAACTAGGCGGCGCGAATAAATAATAGTCTTAATTAAGAATATACGCGTACGGCGGGGCGCCGAATTCCTATTAATAGGGACTACTATAAGCTTACTCTTTAAAGGTCGCGCTACCCGTAAAAGGGGCGCGGGTTAAAATCCTACTTACCCCTCCCGCCCCTATATTAAGAAGGTAGATAAGGGGGATAAGAGAGGGTCTACTGCCTATACCTTAGGCTTAAAGCGCGATGCTCCGGACCGCGGGCCGCTTAGGTTAGTAGCGGCCCCGGCCTTACTAAGCCGCGTTAAACTGCTTAGCGAGCGGGATATACTTATAGCGGAAGGCGCACTCCCTTTTTCCTTACGTAAAGTTATAAGACCTTATGCGAGGCGGACTAAGTATAAATAAGGGGAGGTTTTACCTTAGGCACTCCGGTTTTTCCCTCCTGTTTATAAATATCGAATTTTTAAAAACCTAGATTAAGTCCTTAGCGTAAACTTAATAATAATAATAATAATATAGTATACCTTAAGCGGAAATCAGCTTAAGTATTAAGAAGCAAGGACTAGCTTATTATTAAATTTTATATTAATAAAAAATAAGGATTTTTAGTATACGATTTTATAAGTGCTTATATAGTCGGTAAAAATAACTACTTATAGCGTTCTTATAAATAGTACTATAGTGCGTAGCTTATAAACTACTTATACTAAACTAGCTATTTTAAGCTTTATAAGCTAATATTAAGGCTCTTTACTTTAAAGGGCGCGGCTTAAGTAAATAATAAGCTAGACCTTAGTTTAAGCTAGTAGCGTCTTTCTTTTTTATTTTAAACCTTTTTTTAAGTAAAAAGTTATAGCCGCTATATTATATTATTTAAACGTATTAATTTAAATAAATAGTTATCAGGCGGGGTTAAAGTAGTAAATCGTTTAAGGCTTAGTAAGGTTTTTAATTAAATTTATAAAGGCCTTTTCCTCTTCCGGAGTAAGCTAAAAAGTGGATTTCGCGGTATATCGTACTTATCCTTAGCCCTTTAAAGGGACTCCTTCTTTTTATCTTACTTAAAGTAGCTCCGTGTTTCGTTTTATAAAACGTTAACTTTTTTAGTAAAATATAGGAGTATATAGCATAGCTAATTAGTAAGGCCAATTTATTTCTTAAGCTATAAAAGGTTCTTTAAGAACGTAATATCCCTTAAAGCTTATATGTATTTATTTATATTTATTAAGCTAATAGCGTTTACCTTAAATCTAAGGAGCTATATAAATAAGTATGCTAAAAGGACTTTAGTTTAAATAAGGTAATATTATAGTTATAAAAAGCACGGAATACTACCTTTAAGTATTAAAAGTACTCTTCGTTTATATTAAAGTAAATAATAATATTATTAATATAAGCCGCCGGGTATTCTTAATATTTACGGAAAACGTTATTAATAAACTTTTAAACGTATACTAAGGAATTTTTAAAGCTTATAAGTATTACTAACGATCTTTTTAGCTTATAATAGCTTATAGCTATAAGGATTTTTTTAGTAGTTTTAATAAACTAAGAACTAATAAAAAAACGATTATACGTTTACTATACTAATAAACGTTTTCCTTAAAGGCGTTTAATTATATTACTTTAAAGTAGTATTAAGTAAGTGTTTAAGGTAGTAATAGCGTTAATCTCTTATAAGTTTACGATTACTTATCTCTTTTTTTTCTATTTACTATCTTTTATATTATAAATACTAGCACCGCGAATAAAGTTAGCTTATAAACCTATTTTAATTATCCTTACTTAGTTAACTAGCTAAATATTATATCTACTACCTTTTTATCCTTATTACTTAAAAGAAATAATCTTAATACGACTTATTAGTATTGCTATCCTTTTATTAAAGGAATGCGTATATATTTAAACTTATTTATATATACTACTTTTTTATCTTTTTAAAGGCGGGGAAACGATTAAAAGATATCTTAAACCTTTAATATATATTTTAAGTCCTTAGTATAGATTTTAACGCCCTTATTAGTAGTAAGTTTAAGTAAGTCCTTAGTCTAGCTAATTTTAAACTTATAGTTTACTATAAGATTCTTTTATAAGAAGTCCTTAGCGGAGTTTATCTTATTTAAGCTTTCCGTAAAGGCTTTTACTAAAGGAGTAGTAATATTAACCTTCTTATATAGCTAGAGCTACTTTTTAAAGTCTATAATTATTCTTACTTTTTAGCCTTAGCAAAGTATTAATAGTTCCTTAAAATAGTTTATTATAATAAAGCTTTTATAATCTTATATTATTATTTAAGCGAGCTTTAAGTCGTTTAAGAAGAATATTATATTACGCCTTAATAATATTGCCTAGACCTATATAAGTAAGGCGTAGCTAAAGCTAGCTAAAATAGTTATAGTAATTAAGTCGATTACCTATTTATATATTACTAGTCCTAGCTAAACTATCTTAACTTTAGCTTTAATCTCTTTATAGGCCTTAATTTATAAAACCGATAGAAAGTTAATAAGGTCCTTTTAGTAAGGAACTAAAAACTCTTAGCTAAGTAATATATTAGCCGTTAAGTATTTTACTATTTAAGCGCTAATCCTTACTTTTATAACTATAAGGCTACTATTTAGCCTTCTTAGTATATATATAGTAGATTTTACTTGTTTAATAGTAGCCGTTTTTCTTACTTCTTAAATAGGAATTTATTAAAAGTAGTTTATCGTTATATCTTAGGAGATTTTTACTAAGTTAGCTTAAATTAAGCTTTAGTCTGCCTTAATATTTATATAGTTTTTAATATTTATCCTAGGCCTTTCTTTTCTATAAACTAGTAGGCGTATATAAGTAAAGCGTAATAGCTTATTAAGGCTTAATAGTTAAACGTTAAAAGAGGCTTTAACTATTTAAACGCTTTATAGCTTTAAAATAACTACTTACTATACTAAGCTGCGTTTTTATATAGTAACGTCTTAGCTAAAGTTAATAAGGTGTTTATCTTTAACGTATTAATAAAGCTTATTCTTTAAGGCGAATGCTTCGCTATAAAATCTATATACTTTATCGGCCTTTTAAACTAAGTTTATTATAGTATAAATTGCTAATTCTTTTAAGCTTTTATTAATATCCGTTTAAGCTCCTTTTATATTATATTCTTCGACCTTTAAATAGTCGTTAATCTTTATTATATTTCCTTCCTTAGTTATAAGGTATACTTAGTTTAGCTTTAGCGTTAATAAGTATATAGTCTTAAAGGTCCTTTTTTTATAAGCTAGAGGACCTTAGCTTATATTCCTAGCTATTTAAATAGGGTTCTCTCTTAACTTAGTAAACGCTATAAGGCTTATAGTATATTTACCCTTACTAAGCGGTTTAAAAACATAACCTTTAGTCTTAGCGAGCCTTTAATAGATAGTTAAGACGTCCCGGACTATCCTTTAAGTGCGTATAGGGTATAGCTAGTTAGTCCTCGCCTTTTTATAAGTTAAACCTATTTCTTTTATGCTAATAAGTACTTTTAAGATCCTTAAGTATATTTAACTTATAGCTAAGGAAGAATTTCTTTATATTTATTAATCTATTTATTAATATCCTTATTTCTTATTAAATAGTATAAGGATTCTTATATATAAACGTTTAGCCTTTAGTAAATTACTATAATTAAGTAGTTTAGCTAATAAAGTACGGCCTTAGCTCTACGTTATAAGCGCGATATTTAAGACTTAAAGTCGGACCTTATTACTATATCTTTAATAATAAAGTGCTTCTTATTAGGTGCTTATATTGCTATATTTAAGCGGATTTTAAACTATTTTTTTAGGGCGGAAATTTACTAGCTTAGTTTAATACTAAGCTCGCTAAGCTGTTTTGATTTTAATTTTAAAAGGTCTCCGGATTCCGCCGCGCTTCCTTAAAAGAAAGAAGGCAATTAAATAGCTAATTTGTCTATATAGGCCTTATTTTTACTAGCGTTTTAGTAAATAAAGTTAATAAAACGGTTAACCTTTTAAAATATACTAGTATTATTATCTTCTTAAACTTTATTAAAGGATACTTTTAAAGGTCTTAATAAGTTAAATCTCTTTATATCCTTAGCTTATAGTTAAGGTTTTTCCTAAAGCTTAATAAGCGCGTCTTTTTTTCTTTATGCTTAAAGGAGACTAAGGAATTCTTCGTTTAATATTACTACTATTCTTATTAAGGGGCTTAAGACTATACTTAGTCTTAGTATTTACGCGCTAAGTATAAATATATTTAGCGTACTAAAAGTATTGCTTACTATCTCTTTATTACTTATTATTAAAGTCTCTATCTTAATACTCTCGTTAAGTGCTTAACTTTTTATTTTATACGTATCTTAAAATCTAGTGCGCTATAAGGCCTTAAGTATAAGAGGCTTATTTTTATTAATTAAAAGTCTTTAAAACGCCTAAATTAGCGCGGTTATAGTAAATAAAGCTTTTTAGCAATACGAAACTAAGAAACTACTAAGTATCCTTTAAGTTAGAATTTTAATTAAGGCCTATAAACTAAACTTTATTAGCTATATGCGGTAAAAATATTAGCTAAGCTTATTATCTTAAGGAAAGAGTAGCTTTATTATAAGCTTAATTTAAAAAGTATTTAAAAGGTAAGGAGCTAAAAGGTTTTAAGGTTAGCTTATTTTTACTTTTTTTATTAAAAGGATAATCGATCTATTTAAGTAATACTAAATTTAGTTTATTTAGTTATATAGGTTTTATTATTTTATAGTTTATTTTTTATTAGTATTTTAAAAGTAAATTGCCTTTTAAAAAGCGGTAATCTTAGCTTAGCTAAGCGGGACTTACTTTACGTCCCGTTTAGTCTTATAAGCTATTATAATATAATACTTTAAAAAAAGGTAAGGGAGATTATTAAACTAGTATACTTAGTAAGCTACGGCCTTTTTCGCTTTTACGGCCTACTTATCTTAAAGTTTTATTATAAGCGCGTTAAGGAAAAGGTACTTATTATTAAGGTTAGACTTAAAGGCTAATAAAAGCTTCTTATTAAAGAAAATATTATTTAGTATTAAACTTCTTATAGGATAAGTACTTAATCTTATAATATAATCGCTTTTAGCTTAGTAGATATTTAAAGAATCTTTATTTAAATAAGTAGGAATTATTACTATTTACTATGCTTTATAATATTAAGATAAGAAGATAAAGCGTAATTTAATTACTACTAGTTAAGGCTAGTATTATAAACTAATTACTGCTAGTTAAAGCTAGTACTATAAACTAATTACTTTTAATTAAGCTAGTATAATAAACTAGTTACTAAACGTAAATATATATAAAGGTTTATAAATAGTAAAAAGCTTTGTTTTTTATTTAAGTATAGCTAGCTACTTTATCCTTAGCTCTTAAAGTTAATTTTAAAAATCTTTAACTATACTATCTTACTATTTATCGTAAATATATAAATAAACTATAAATGTCCTTATAGAATTACTTAATAAACTAAGTATAAGCTTAATCGGAAATACTATAAACTATAGTTAAGGAAATCCTTTAAATATCTTAAAATATCCCTTAAGAATTATAGTAAAGCTTATCCTATATTTTTAAGGTGCTTCCTTAGTCAAAAATAAGCTAAACTATAGATAAGATATCCCGTAAAATTTTTAAATATCCCTTAAAATACTAGCGGAATCCGTTTAGTAGTTTTTATAATATCTTTTATAGTTAAACTTATTATAAACTATAGTTAAATAGGCTTTTAAGTATTCGTAGTTATATCTTAAAAACCTTAGTAGGGTCCGACTAGTAATATTTATTGCGTCTTTATAAGCGAGCCTTTATAGCGCGTGCTTTAAGCGTTCCCGCTATAAGGTTCCGTTAAGCTCCTTAAAAGTAAAGTATAGAGTCTAAGTATAGTCGTTTAAATTCTATAATAAAATCCTTTATTAAAAAGAAGACATTTTTTTTAATTATACGCTTTAAAATCTAGCAATTACTTAACCTTTACTTTTAGCTTAGATTTTTACTTATAAAGTTAATAAGTATAAATATCTATAAACCTTTTAGACCTGCTTTTATATACGCGGAGATCTTAAGCCTTATAATAATAAAGAAACTTATATAGCTACTTTAGTAGTAAGGAATTTTCGTGTTTTTATAAAGAAGTAAAATATACTTTCCTACAGCTTATAGGCTAAATATAGTATAAATAACACACGATATAAATATGTTAAAATATATATTAAATCCGCTATATAATTCTATATACTATATATATTCTCTTATATTCTTTTACATATATATAAGCAAGGTATAAGCAGATTAAAAAGAGGTATATATAAAGACTATATGTATAATCTATACTAAGTCGCTACGCTACTTTATATTCCTTAGAGAATTAATTTCTAAGCTTAAAAATATAATATTAACTTAATAATAGCTATTAGCTTACTATTTTTAGTTGCGCTAAATAAAGGGCTTTCTTCTTAATTGCTTAAGTTACTTTTAGCCTAAGAATTGTCTATATAAAGAGGCCTTCGTCCCCCTTTTACCTTAAATAAATTATTATCCTTATATCTATATATCTTATCTAATTCTTTACCTTTTCGTATACTTTCTATATCTTTATAATTCCTTTACTCGTAGCTACCTACTTACTCTTTTCTATACTTATTTTGCTCCTTAACTAGTTATAAGCCAGGCTTCCTTTTAAGCCGGACTTAGTCCTAACTCCTGCCGACGTTTTTCTAACTATTGCGTAATTAAAAAATTCTAGAAAAATCTTTTTCTACTTTTAACGTTATTATACTTACTAAGCGTCTTTTCTCCGGAATTTTACCGATATTCTTTTAGACTCGGTTTATTAGTTTTCCCCTCCCCTTCTTCTTTTCTACCTTATGTTTTATAACCGCATTCTTAAGACTATATTAAACAATACAAATCTCTTTAAAACATTTCCCTATATATTAAAGAACGCCCTTTTTAATAGCACTTTTTTGTATTTTTTCGCCTACTTTATATAAAGTCCTCGGCCCTTTTTTCTATTACTCCCTTATACTCCTCGATTTTTAATTAGCTATTAAGATTCTAATAACTAGTAAATAAACCTTTTAAAAATCCCCCCCCACGTATTAAAGAACGTAATTTAACTCACGAATTTCTCTATATTTTTAGACCTTTATACTATATTCTTTAGCTGATATCCTTTTAATTAATATTCTTTTTTCTTACTCCTTCTTCTTAATCGACTTTTATACCGAAATATCTCTTAAAAGGATCTATAAAAATTAAAGCTACTAAGAACGACTACTAATTTAGCAAGCTAAAAGGTTATTTAAATTATCCCTCGTAGTTACTTTAAATAAAATCCGTTTTTTATCTAAGAGAAAGCTACCTAAGCTAATTCTTAAGATCTATATACTAAATCTACGGAGATCCTTGCTCTTATACGTCTAATTATTAAGGATAGCCCTCTCCCTTAGATAAAACACTATACGACTATAAAGTTAGCTTAAGAAGCTTTTATAAGAGAGTGATTTTACTACTTTAATAAATCAGCTATTTAATCCTTACCTAATTAGCTATGCATAGGGGTGTGTATAAATTATATAAAAACCCGCATTAAATAGCCTAGCTTCGGCTCGTTAATTTCCAGGTCCTTACGTCCTCATACAACGTCTATAACGTTATGTACGGAACTAAGGAGGTTAGGGTGGCTGGATGAAACAAGGATCCGCTTAGACCCAAACTAACCTCAACTAACTTCAAACACGAATTGCCGCACAAGGAAGGGACATATAGCCACGGGGTAAAATGCTTTAAAGTCAGCATTCTTCGGGCTTTAAGACTACAAGAAGGCCGGTCCGGATATGTCACTCCGTTCCCTCACATTTGTCTATAAAAGGCGAATCTGCCGCTACTAGATAGCTAGAGATTCTACAAGCACTTACGCACTTAATTCTTTATCAATCAATTCTAGCCAAAATCCTGCCTTATATAACATCGACTCCTCTATCACGTGACATCATGTGATCTCCTGATTTCCCCACAATTTCGCTGCTGCTCTAACCTTTAATAGGTTATAAGCCCGGCTTAGCTCACTACGCCGGGAAATCAATCACTCCTCCAACCAGCTTTAAAAAATTCCGAAAAAATACGACCCTTTTCCTCAATCACTCGTCTAACCCTCATCAAAATATGACGTTGATTGAACAATTAAATCTCTCAGAATTCGTTCCTGAAGATATCTTAACCTCGATCACCTCCTCCAATCTCTTTTCTTTTCTAGAAATCCCCTTATCTACACAAAATTCTCTTGAAATTCCCTCTTCTCCGCCAAGACCCCTTCTATCCTTAGGAATTTGCCTAGAACTTCCTTTACCAATCCCTACCGACTTCTTTTATCTTTCGACCCTTCTTAAGTTAAAAATCAACTTTTCTTTACCTACCTATTCTATCTTACTAAAGATATATAAAATAGCAGGCTTA
>JAPEBW010000859.1:0-36641 GCA_027405785.1 Ophiocordyceps robertsii
GAGGGGATTATAGAGATGCAAAGAGTGTGCGAAAAGGTGATGAAATGGGTGAGATGTGTGTGTATAAGGTTGATGATCTATCTGAGGTGAAGGGGGGACTAAGGCTTCCTTATATAGACAATTCCTAAGCTATAAGTGACTTAAGTGATTTGGAAAAGATCCCCCTATATAGCGCAATTATGCATAGTGGGCCAATAGCTATTGTTAGGTCAATATTGTATTTGTAAGCCTAGGGATTAATCCCGCAAGGAATACGAGGTAGCGCAGCGACTTGGTACGGATTATGTATATAGTCTCCATATATACCTCTTCCTAATCTGCTCATATCTTGCTTATATGTAGGTGGAATAATACAAGGAAATATGTATAGTATGCAGAATTGTATAGCGGATTCAATGTATATTTTAGCGTATTTATGTTATGTGTTATTTATGCTGTATTTGGCCTATAGGCTGCGGGAGAGTATATTTTACTCCCTTATACTAAGCGTCCTTTCTTTAAGTAGTATAATTTACGTATAATAATATAACTAATACTACTACTAGGCTATCCCTTAATAAGGCCCTTTTTAGCTACTAGCTAAACTTTTATATTAACGTTAAGGACGATATTATAAATAGGGAGGTGCTTAAAGCAAAAGTAAGAATTAATAAGCTAAAAACTCTATAATAACGACTTAAGGAATACTAGTAAAAGGCTATTAAATCGTAAGCGAAGTACTATAACTTTAAGCACTAACTACTTTTACTTAAAGTTAGTAACCTTATTACGCTCTTTATAAAGAATTTGCGCTTTAAGGATAAGAAAAGGAAGCTATCTCTTAAGTATATCGGGCCTTTTTAAGTACTATAAGCTATTAAAAAACAAGCTTATCGTTTAGCTCTCTTAAATAAGTACTTATATATATATTATATATTCTATATTAGCTTATTAAAACCTTAAAAGGAAAGGCTAGGCGACTAAGGAGGCGCTAAACCGTTAATAATACCTAACCTTTAAGATAAAAAAGGCAAATAGGAAGTTTAAGAAATACTAAATAAGAAACGCGTTAAAGGTAATACCTTCTTCTTAGTTAAGTAAAAAGGATAGCTAGTAAAGTATAACTAATAGGTTAACGCTAAAGATATAGCGAATAGCTAAGCACTTATTAGCAAATACTTTACTAACCTTATTAAGAAAAAGAAGAAACGCAAAACTAAGTAAAGGCTAAGATATTAAGGGCGTAAGGATAACTTACTTATTAAGTTATAATTCCTTACTAACTTAATACTAATTCGCTACTAATTAACTATATCCTTAGTTAAAGTAACTATTTATAAATTAGTAAAATATAAAACAAGGAAGAAAAGCAAGTAAGAGTAAATAACTAAAAGAAAATATAAAGCTAAGCTAAGTCCTCCTTAAAACGATAATAATAAAGGAAAGAAACTATAAGCTAAGCTATTACTACCTTATATTATTAATAAAGAAGAGATAAAAAAAAGATAAAAAAAAGATAAACCTAAACCGTCTTTTACTTATATTAATGCTTTATTAATATCGCAGGAACTTACTAAATAGTCCTCTTATTTATATCGGTTAAGGAGGGAAATATTAGTATTCCCCTTTCCTTTATTAGCTTTATCTTAATTAGTATAGCACTTACCTTCGCCTTTATAATAAGTAAGGCATATCGCTAAAACGTATAGCCTATATTGCTTATAAGTAGCCGGAGTTTTAACCGTATTTCCTAAGCATAGTACTCCGGACTAGCTACGTTAATATTAAAAGGCGGCGCCGGGATTAACCGGGTAAGTAGCTCGCGCCGCTTATTAATAAGCGTGCGATAGTCACTATACTAAGACTAGGAGATCGTTAGCTAATTGTTAGTATATTAATCGTATATTAATTACTATTATGTCTTTCTTAGCACCTATAATACCGTTCTCCTTTTAATAAGTTATTTTAGTAATATTAAACGCCTTAAAGAGATACTAAGCTATTATAATAAGATAGTAGCGAGCTTTCTTATTAAATATAAAGGCCTTATCGTTGCTATTATCGTCCTTAAAGTTAGTATCGCTAACGTTAAGCATATTAAGCTCTTAAATATAATTAAGCACGGCGATTATAGCAGCACTATCGCCGGCTATAAGTATAGCCGCTTATATAATAATTAGTTAATAAATAGGAATAACGAATTTAATTAATAGTTATAGTTAATTAATAATATACTTAATTGTAAGTAGCTATATGCTAATAGCACTACTCGCACCTTAATAAAGTAACGCTAGAGAAAATATACTTAATTTCTATAACCTTAATAAGCTTTAACTTAAATGCTTTATAAGCTATAATAGCGGTGCGGAAATAATATATATACTAATATTTAGTAAGTATTACGCCGCTAATATAAATAGCGCGGGCTTTAGCTTTAAACTATATACGTTTCGCCTATAAAACGATAAAGACGTTAGCCTTACTATTACCCGTATTAATTTAAGCATTATTATTGCTATTACTATCGCTATTACCCGTTATATCTAGCTACTCTCCCTTAAGGGGAGGCGTAATAAGTAAAGCATTGCGGCTTAGTATTACTAGTATCTTAAGGCTTAATTAGTCTTATTACTACTACTATTTTTAAGGAGTAGTATTATTATTAGCACTATTAATACTAAGGATAAGGGACTTACTTTATATTTACTAATTATTAGTAAATATATTAATAGCCTTATCTTTAAGGATAAGTATAAAGTTAAGTATAGGCACTTCTTTAAGAGGTGCTCCCTTATTATAAGGTAATAGTAAGCTAGGCGTCTTCTTAGCCCGACCTCTTTTAGTATTAGTGCCGGCCTTTTTAGCTAAAGGAGAGTTAAGGACTTAAGAAGAACCTTAATCGCGACTACGATGCTTTAAGGGCAAACCCCTTAAGAGTTAATACTATATCTAACGTAGGAAATCGGCGCGCTTATTAATTAAGCGCGGCTTCGGAGTATAAGGTATATTAGCGATAATAAAGAGGTATAAAATATATATTAAATAAGGAGCGAAAAGGTATAAAAAACTTAACAGTAAATAATTGCGGAAGAGTTAAAAAAGGGAAGAAAAATAAAAAGTATAGGAATAAGCATAATAAACCTTTAACTAATATATTACTATTAATATATAGGCGTAATACCTATAATTGCCTAAAGGCAATTAACGTTATTATAACCTTATATATAACCCTGCGTATTTAATACTATATTTAATTATATACGATTATTAAGCGTATATACTACTATATTTTAATTGCGCGTACTTATATAATAATACTAACTAAGAATATAATTATAACCTTATATTATTAAATTCCTTATAATAGTATATTTAATAGACTTTTAACTAAATAGCTAAGGGCGTTTATAATAAGGGGGAGATAATTATAAGAATAGTATTAATAATATAGGCTAACTAAGTGCGGGGAATGCGCTAAGTAAGAAGCCCCGCTTTTAGTCTTAACTTAATAAGTAGTCGATAAGCCCTTGCGATTAAAGCTAAGGGACTCTTTCTTTTATAAGCTTTAGTCTAATAATAAAGTAAGTAGCTAAGCAATACTATAACTTATCGTACTATCTACTATCTTTACTACTTAATTAGTAGTATCGCGAGACTGTTTTTTTATACTACTACGGCCTTATAGTAAGCGCTTTATATTATAGCTTAGCCTACCTTATATATATATATTATCTTTTAACGCCTTTAAGCCGGGCTAACGCTTAAAAAGCGTAATATTCTTATATAATAGTAGCTTAAAAAGCTATTAGTAAACACCCCCCCCTCTTTTTTATATATTTTACTACTAAAAATAACTCTTAGGACTTTAAGGAGCTATTATTTTAAATCCGCGATTTAGATATTATTATAGTTCTACGCGGCCGGCCTTATAATACGAAGCTACTTATACTTAACTCCTTTAAATACTAAGACGTATTAATAAGGGCATTATAACTAGCTACGCTACTTATATAAATAAGGGCATTATAATTAGCTACGCCGCTATAAAAGCTACTTAATTTAAGTTAAGTTAGCTTAAGGCGGCTTAATATAAGCGTGCGGAGATACCTCTCTTATAACGAGATTAATAAACTTAGCTATAGCTTAAGGTCTCTTATAGCGTTATAAGAGAGATCGTCGGCTTAAGGTAATATAAGGGGAAAGGGATTAAGAGGAGGACGTAGTAAGGGCAATAAAGGCGCTTATAGCTTTACTAGCAGCACTAGTAGTAATATAGCTATATCGCCGCTTAGTAGCACTAGTAGTAATATAAGTACTAACAGTGCCGCTACGCGGCGTTAAGGGTATTAAGCGGCGATAAGGGTATTAAGCGGCGTTAAGGCTATTAAGCGGCGATAAGGGCATTAAGCGGCGTTAAGGGGATTAAGGGCGCGCCTATAACTTCGCCCGCGGCACCGGCAGGGCCCGGATTAATTAACGGACCGCGTTATATACGTATCTTATAAGAGCTTTAAAGATACGTTTTTTAAGCGAATTAAGCTAAAGCTAAGAGCGCTACGTATAGGCTGCGTATATAAGCTATATATATAGGCGCAGGCGGGCGTAGGTATTTAAAAGGTATAAGTACTTACTATATATAGGCGGTATAAATAGGCGGGGCGGGCTAGCGTTAGTACGTATCTTTAAAATAAGGCGTAAGTATAAATAAAGATATATATAAGTATAAATAGTAATACTTATTAATAATACTAATAAGCTTTAAGAACTTCTTAATATACATTTAAAAGTTTATTAATAACGTCCTTTATAAATACTAAGAATATATAGCGGCTTATATCGATAATATTATTATTAACTTTAATATAGCTAAAAAATACTTTTAATACTTTAAAGTAGTATTCTACGCTTTTTATAATTATAATATTACTTTATTGAAATTTAAGTCCTTCTTAGCGTACTTATTTATATAGCTCCTTAGATTTAAAGTAAACGCTATTAGCTTAATAAATATAAATAAACGCGTATAAGCTTTAAAAAATATTACATTTTTAAAGAACCTTTAATAACTTAAGAAATAGATTACCTTTATTAAGTAGCTATACTATACGGTTTTATATTTCGCTAAAAAAGTTAACGTCTTATAAAAATAAAAGACGGAGCTGCTTTTAGTAAGATAAGAAGAAGGAGTTCCCTTAAGGAGCTAAGGATAGGTATATTATACCGCGAAAGCCGCTTTTTAGCTTATTCCGGAAAAGGAAAGCTTTTACGAATTTAATTAAGAACGTTACTAAGTTTAAAACGATTTACTACTTTAACCCCGCTTAATAAGTATTTATTTAATAAATATAACTTAAGAATATAAAGTAGCGGCTATAGCTTTTTACTTAAAGAAAGGTATAAAATAAAATAAAAAGACGCTATTAGCCCGGACTAAAGTTTAGCTTATTGTTTACTTAAGCCGCACCTTTTAAAATAAAGAGCTTTAATACTTACTTATAAAGCTTAAAGTAGTTAGTTTAGTATAAGTAGTTTATAAGTTACGTATTATAGTACTATTTATAAAAACGCTATACGTAGTTATCTTTACTATTTATATAAGTACTAATTAAATCGTATACTAAAAATCCTTATTTTTTACTACTATAAAATCTAATATTAAGCTAGTCCTTACTTCTTAATACTTAAGCTAATTCCCGCTAAAGGTATACTATATCCTAAGCATTAAAAACGTTATATTAAACGATTTTTTATATTTACTATACTAAGATAATAAGCTAGTATCTTAAAACTAAGAAGGGGAATTAAAACGTATTTAAGAAAACGAGAAAATAAACCGCGTATTTCTTTATATAGAAGTATTAATAAAATTACCGCTCCGCTAAAAAATAATTAATAGATATACGGAGGATATACGGTAAGTAAAGATTATTATATAGCTTAGTAATAAGGATAGTATCCTTAAACCCTTATTTCTTTAATTATAAGGGTTACTATACTTTATAGAAAATAACAGACGCTAAAGACTATATATCCTTTAAACTTATACTAAGGAGATCGTTAAAAACTACTACGCTTTACGGCGCGAGGATAAGGAGATAAGGCGCGGACTAATTACTCCTAGTTAAGGCTAGTACTATAAACTAATTACCGCCGGTCGGAGCCGGTACTACGGACTAATTACCGCTAGTTAAGCCGGTATAACGGACTAATTACCGCATATAAACGTATATAAGAGTTTAAAAATAGTAAAAAGCTTATCTATTTTTAAAGGCATAGCTAGCTACTTTATACTTCGTTTTTAAGCTAATTTTAAAGATCTTTAACTATACTATCCGTAGTATATAGATAAACTATAGATATCCTTATAAAATCGCTTAATAAACTAAGTATAAGCCTAGTTAAAAATACTATAAACTATAATCGGGGAAATCCTTTAAATATCCTTAGATATCCCTTAAAAATCGCAATAAGGTTTATCCTATATCTTTTAAGGTGCTTTTATAGTTAAAAACGGGTCGAACTATAGTTAAGATATCCCGCGGAAATCTTTAAATATCCCTTTAAGATACTAGTAAAATCCGCTTAGTAGTTTCTACGGTATCTTTTATAGTTAAAGACGTCGTAAACTATAGTTAAGTAGGCTCTTAACCTATTATAGTTATATCCTAGAAACCTTAGCGGGATCCGACTAGTAATATTTATTATATCTCCTTAAGCGAGCCTTTATAATACGTGCTTTAAGCGTTTTTATTATAGGGTTTTATAAAGCTTCTTAAGAGTAATATAAGGAGTTTAAGTATAGCCGTTTAAATTCTATAATAACTCCCTTAAGTAAGAAAGAAAAGCTAACGTCTTTATTAGTTTAAAGTAAAAATATAGTAAAGGGGGCGCTAAGTAATAGCTTTATAGTAGCTTCTTTACGCTATATTAATAGTATACCGTTCTTATCCTTTTAATAGTTTTTTAGCTTATTTAGCCGATAGTAACGAGGTAGCTTATAATAGTTAGTAGGCGGCTTTTATTATAAATCCTTGCCTCTTATTTAATTATATATCTTTATCTTTATTAAGGCGATTAGCGCGTTTAGCTAAAACTTATAGTAAACCTTTCTAACTTTTCTTTAAGGCGTGCGTTTAAGCACTTTATTAAGTAGTAAGAAGTCTCCGCGCTAAGGAATACTTAATTTCCCCGGCGGGATACGTTAAAAGAGACTAGCTTTATTTAAGTCTTATCTTATATTATTATCTTACTTACCCTTTTACGCCGTTTTTTAATCCTCCGCTAAAATTCCTATACTACTTACTAGCCTTATAAGCCGCTTATAAGCGAGATATTATATCTTACTTACTGCTACTATTATAGTTATCCCTTGCTTTTTATTGCCGGGCTTTTAGATTTATTATCCTTTTTACGCGGCGCTACTACTTACGCCTTTCCGCTAACTAATACGTATCTAGCTACTAAGAAGGTATTAAGGTAAGGGTAAGCTATCTAACTAATATTAATAGGTATAGTTAGCACTAAGGTATTAAATCTTTATATTCTCGCTTAAAAGCAGGTAATAAGGTCTTTTAATAGCTTTAATACTTAACTTCTCGCTTTTAAGGTTTTAAATATACTTTATAGTTTTAAAGAACCTCTTTATAAAGAAGGCCTTAAAGGTAAGAATATAAAGCGTATAGTTAGTGCGGCTAATAAGGCGGATATTAAAGCCTAAGAAATTTCTTACTTAAGTTAAAGTTAAGTCGCGTTTAAACTCTTCGCGGGCTTATAAGTAGAACTTAGTATAGTTTATAGCTAGGCGGAAACTCCCGATTATTATAATCTTATTGCCGGAGTATAGGCCTATAAAGCCGGGCCTATTAAGGATCGTATCGGTTATTACTAGCGGCTTTTATAAGATTAAGCGGCGGAATATATTATAAGGCTAGTTATTGCTATCTCCTTAAATTAAGGAAGGATAGCGGATAGACTATAATAAGGCGCTTTTACGCCTTTATATAGCTAAGCTAAGTATAGCGGCGGGCGGAAAAAGCGTTTGCTAAGTAGGATTAAATAGGTCTTTAAGGCTTATAGCGGCTATAAGCTAAGAAGGGGATTTTATAGCTTAGGCTAGACTATATATAAAGCGAGAAAAGGTTTTAGCTATAGTAGCTTAAGATACCGCTATAACCCCGGCTATAAACTAGTTAAGCTAGGCCTTAGATATATAATTAAGGATAGCGCGGACGTCGTTTTAATCGTTTAGCTAAAGCGGGTTCCCGCTAGCTATAATAGCTACTATAAATCTTAAGACTATAGCGAGGTTAGCTAACTTAAAAGCATTAAGTATCGATTAATTATTTTGCTTATAAAGATTTCCGGCTATACCTTAAAAAATATATAGGTAGCGGGGGCTTTTAAATAGTAAGAGCTAAGCGGGAGGTTTAGTTAAGTTGCCGCAAAACCGGCCGTTTAGACTATACTATAATATAAAGCTAAGAGGTAAGTCGTTTAAGTTAAGTATTTAAAGAGGGTAGTATAGGCTGTCTTTTATAGTGCTATAGTTTAAGTCGAATCTATTAGTTTAAGCGCGGCTACGGAAGGCGGCGTAAGTTTATGCGGAAGCTTAAACCTAAAGGTTTTAACTCTTATTAAAGGACTTAAAGCTATAGAGGAAAGCCGCCTTGTTTTTATAAAGCTTAAGCGCTTACTTATATCCTTCGTATTAAAAGTATAAGGGCTTATAAAAAAGTAAGCTAAAGAAGTAGTTATAAAATAGCTAATCTTAGCTATAAGAGACGTTAAATAATAAAAGGACTTAGAATAAAAGTATAAGGATTATAAGCTTAAAGTAAAGAAATTTATATATATAAAAGTAAGCGAGGTGCGGTAGGCTATAGCTAGTAGTAAAGGGAAATATAGTTATAAAAAGAAGAAAGGAAAAAAGAAAGGGTAAGCAGTAAAAAGAATTTAAATAGGTATACTATAACGCTAAAAGGGCTTTATTACTTAAGGTAAACGGCGGTATATTATTATTAAAATAACTAATTACCTTAAGCGTAATAAGTTATAGTTTCTTATAACTTATAGTAGCTTTTAGGTCTTATACTTAGGCCTAACCGCTTAATCTTCTTAGTCGGAGAGTTTTATATTAAGTTAAAAAGGCTACGCGTTATGCTTTTATTTAAACTACTTAAGTAGCTTACTCCTTTTATGCTTTTTTAAAGGCTTTTATAATCTTTAGCGAGAAAACCGCTTTTTTATTTACTTACGAGTTATAGCTGCTTAGCTAGCCTTTTTAAGCTATAAGGAACTCTTTCCTTAGCTTTCGGCCGCCTTTTTTTATTATATAGCTTTATAAGATTCGTTTTACTACTTACTTATCTAAGTAAGGTATCCTTTTATTTTAAACTAGTTTTAAGCGTATAGCTAGCTTATCTATTAAGCGTAGTTATACTATTAAAACGACTAAATAAATATTAAAGGACCTTTTTATATTTAGCCGGTATATAAGCTATCTTACTTTAGCGGTAACTTTAAACGGCTTAGTACGTCTTTCTTAAAGCTTTACTAGTTTACTATCCGCAATATAGTAGCTTTTAATAAGCAATAACTAGACTTAATCGCTAGGCTTAAATTTTAGCAAGCGGTGTTTCTTATTATATCTATTTTTTATAGCGGCTTAAGCGTAAGCGATAGCTAACCTAGCTTTTTCTTATAAAACCTCTCGGTTTTATAAGTATAAGTAGTTACTAAGGAACCGGAAGCTATTATTTATTCTTATCCTTATAATAAGCTTACTAAGGGCCGCGTAAATTATTAAGAAAAAGGAATTATTAAGGCTAAACTAAAAAGCGATTAGTATATTAATTTAGCGTAGGTCTAGGAAATTAGTAGTAAAGAATCGTAGTATAATTTTTATAGTTTAGTTTCGCCTTTTCGATAAGCCGTTAGTTTAAGGGTACTAAGTAGTAAATATAAAAAGCTTCGATTTAAAAGCTTGCTATAAAGTCCGCTAAAATACTAAGGTAAACTTTATATCTTAGTTAAAGATTATCCCCTTTAAAATCCCTTAGTTAGCGCGGAGTAGCTTAGTATATAACGCTTATACTTAGTCTTCCGCTATAAACTAATTATTACTTAGAATAAGGAGATATATTTTTAAGAATTTATTAGTTATAGTTAGTAAGGTATTAAAGAAGTTCCTTATAAGATCTTTTTATAAAGATTATTTAGCTAAAACTACTAAAAGCTTAGTAATAAAGTCTATTATTATTATATAATATAAAACTAATAAGCTTTAAATTAAGATAAGCTACCTTAATATCTTATTTTAATTAGTTTAGTTATAATAGTAAGTATTATAGCCGTCTATAATCTTATTTATATATTTACTAAGCTATAGGATTAAGAAGCTTTTAAATAGATCTTATTATATATAAGTACGGCCGGTATAAAAATATTTAGCGTAGGCGTCTTTAACGATCTCCTTAGCGTAAGTCTTAAGAATATATAGTTTTTAGCGTCTATTATTTTCCGTAAAGTATAGTAACCCCTATAACTAAAGGAATAAGAGTTTAAGGATACTATCCTTATCGCTAAGCTACGCTATAATTTTTACTTACTATATATCCTCTATATATCTATTAATTATTTTTTAATAAAGCGGTAATTCGATTAATACTTCTATATAAAGGAACACGCGGTCTATTATCTTATTTTCTTAAATACGTTTTAATTCCCCTTTTTAGTTTAAGGATACTAGCTTATTATCTTAGTGCGGTAAACGTAAGAGCACGTTTAGCATAACGTTTTTAACGCTTAAGATATAGCATACCTTAAGCGGGAATTAGCTTAAGTATTAAGATATAAGGACTAGCTTATCGTTAGATTTTATACTAATAAAGAATAAGGATTTCTAGTATACGATTTTATAAGTGCTTATATAGTTAGTAAAAATAACTACTTATAGCGTTTTTACGGATAGTATTATAATAAGTAACTTATATATTGCTTATACTAAACCGGCTACTTTAAGTTCCGTAAGCTAATATTAAGGTTCTCCGCCTTAAAACGCGCGGCGTAAGTAGGTAATAGGCTAGACCTTAGTCCGGGCTAGTAAAGTCTTTTAATCCTATTCCGTGCATTTTTTTAAATAAAAAGCTATAGCCGCTATTTTATATTCTTAAAATATATTAATCTAGATAAATAGTTATTAAGCGGTGTTAAAGTAATAAATTATTTAAAGCTTAGTAAGTTTTTTTATTAAAATCGCGAAGGCCTTTTCTTTTTCCGGAGTAGGCTAAAAAGCGGCTCTTGCGGTATATTAAGCCCGTCTTTAGCCCTTTAAAAAGACTCCTTCGTCTTATCTTACCCGGAGTAGCTCCGTTTTTTATTTTTATCAGACATTAACTTTCTTAGTAAAATATAAGACTATATAGCATAGCTACTTAGTAAGGCCGATTTATTTCTTAAGCTATTAAAGGTTCTTTAAAAACGCGATATCCTTTAAGGCTTATATGCGTTTATTTATATTTATTAAGCTAATAGCGTCTACCTTAAATCTAAGGAGCTATATAGATAAGTATATTAAGAAGGACTTTAGTCCGGATAAGGTAATATTATAGTTATAAAAAGCGCGGAATACGGCCTTTAAATATTAAAGGTATTCTTCGGCCGTATTAAAGTAAATAATAATATTATCGATATAGGCCGCTACGTATTTTTAGTATTTATAAAGGACGTTATTAATAAACCTTTAAATATATACAAAGGAGTTTTTTAAGCCTATAAGTATTACTAATAATCTTTTTAGCCCGCGATAGCTTATAACTATAAACCTTTTTTAATAGTTTTAATAGACTAAGAATTAGTAAAAAAACGATTATACGTTTACCGCATTAATAAACTTCTTTCCTTAAAAGCGTTTAATTATATCGCTTTAAAAGGGCATTAAGTAAGCGTTTAAGGTAGTAATAGCGTTAATCCCCTATAAGTTTATAACTACTTATCCCTTTTCTTTTCTATTTACTATTTTTTATACTATAAATACTAATACCGTAAATAAGGTTAGCCTATAAACTTATTTTAATCGGCCTTATATAGTTAGCTAGCCGAGTATAATATTTACTACCTTCTTATCTTTATTACTTAATAAGTATAATCTTAATACGACTTTTTAGTATTATTATCTTTTTACTAAAGGAATACGTATATCTTTAGATTCGTTTATATATACTACTCCCTTATCCTTTTAAAGGCGGGGAAACGATAAAAGGATATCTTAGACTTTTAATACGTATTTTAAGTCTTTAGCGTAAATCCGGATACCTTTATTAATAGTAAGTTTAAGTAGGTCCTTAATTTAGCCGATCTTAAGTTTATAGTTTATTATAAGATCTTTTTATAGGAGGTCTTTAATAAGGTTTATTTTATCCGGATTTTCTATAAAGGCTTCCGCTAAGGGAGTAGTAGCATTAACCTTCTTATATAGCTAAAACTGCTTATCGAGGTCCGTAATTATCCTTACCTTTTAGCCTTAGCGGAGTACTAATAGTTCCTTAAAATAGTTTATTGCTATAAAGCTTTTATAATCTTATATTATTATTTAAGCGAGCTTAAGGTTATCGGGGAAAAATATTATATTATGCTTTAACGGCGGCGCCCGGACTTATATAAGTAAGGCGTAGCGAGAACTAGTTAAAATCGTTATAGTAACTAAGTAGATTACTTACTTATATATTGCTAGTTTTAGCTAAACTATCTTAACTTTAGCTTCGATCCTTTTATAGGCCCCGATTTATAAGACTAATATAAAGTTAATAAGGTCTTCTTAATAAGGAACTAAAAAGTCTTAGCTAAGCAATATATTAGCCGCTAGGCGTTTTACTATTTAAGCGCCGATCTTTATTTTTATAACCGCGAGGCTACCGTTTAGCCTTCTTAATATATATATAGTAAATTCTACTTATTTAATAGTAGCTATCTTTCTTATGCCTTAAATAAGAATTCGTTAAGAGGAGTTTATAGTTATATTTTAAAAGGTTTTTACTAAGTCGGCTTAAATAAGGCTTCGGTTTACCTTAGTATTTATATAGGCTTTAATGCTTATTCCGGGCCTTTCTTTTCTATAAACTAATAAGTATATATAAGTAAATCGTAATAGCTTATCGGGGTTTAATAGCTAAACGTTAAGGGAAGCCTTAACTATTTAGACGCTTTATAACTTCCGAATAACTACTTATTATACTAAGCTACGTCTTTATATAATAACGTCTTAGTTAATATTAAGGGGGTATTTATTTTTAATAAATTAGTAAAGCTTATTCTTTAAGGGGAACGCTTTGCTATAAAATCCGTATTTTTTATTAGCCTCTTATATTAAATCTACTATAATATAGATTATAGTTTCTTTTAAGCTTTTATTAATATCTTACTAAGCTCTTTATATATTATACTCTTTATCCTTTTAATAGTTGTTAGTTTTTACTATAGTTCCTTCCTTAGTTATAAGGTATGCCCGCTTTAGCTTTAGCGTTAGCGAATATATAGTCTTTAAAGTTCTTTCTTTTTTAAGCCGGAAGACCTTAGCTTATATTCCTAACTATTTTTACGGATTTCTCCTTAAACTTAGCGAGCGCTATAAGGCTTATAGTATATCCGCCTTTACTAAGCGGTTTATAAACGTAACCCGCGGCCTTAGCAAGCCCTTAATAAATAGCCGGGGCGTTTTAAATACTACGCCTTATAGCGTAAGAAGAAGGGGATAAGACGTAGACTAATTACTACTAGTTAAGGCTAGTACTATAGACTAATTACCGCTAGTTAAGGCCGGTACTATAAACTTATTACCGCTAGTTAAGCCGGTATAATAAACTAATTACCGTATATAAACGTATATAAGGGTTTAGAAATAGTAAAAAGCTTATTTATTCTTAAAGGTATAGCTAGCTACTTTATACTTAGTTCTTTAAGCTATTTTTAAAGGTCTTTAACTATACTATTTATAGTATATAGATAAACTATAGATATCCTTATAAATCGCTTAATAAACTAAGTATAAGCCTAGTTAAAAAACACTATAGACTATAGTTAAAGAAATCCCTTAAATATCCTTAAATATCCCTTAAAACTTTTAATAAGGTTTATTCTATATCCTTTAAGGTGCTTTTATAGTTAGAAATAGGTTAAACTATAGTTAAGATATCCCGCGGAAATCCTTAAATATCCTTTAAAGATACCGGCGGAATCCGCTTAGTAGTTTTTACGGTATCTTTTATAGTTAAAGATATTATAAACTATAGTTAAACGCCGTAAACTATAGTTAAGTAAGCTTTTAACCTTTTATAGTAGTGTCTTAAAGACCTTAGTAAGGTCCGACTAGTAATATTTATTATATCTCCTTAAGCGAGCTTTTATAGTACGTGCTTTAAGCGTTCTTATCGCGGGGTTTTATAAGGCTTCTTTAAGAGTAAAGTAAGGAGTTTAAGCGTAGCCGTTTAGATTTTATAATAACTCCTTTAAGTAAGAAAGAAAAGCTAATATCCTTATTAGTTTAAAGTAAGAATAAAGTAAAGGGGGCGCTAAGTAGTAGCTTCGTAGTAGCGTCTTTATACTATATTAATAATACGCTATCTTTATCCTTTTAATAGTTTTTTTTAGCTTATCCGGGTAATAGTAGCTAAGCAGCTTAGGATAGTTAGTAAGCGGCTTTTATCGTAAATTCTTACTTTATATTTAGTCGTGCGTCTTTATCCTTATTAAAGCAATTAGCGCGTCTAGCTAAAACTTATAATAAAGTTTTCTAACCTTTCTTTAAGGTATATATTTAGGCCCTTATTAAGTAGTAAAGAGTCTCCGCGCTAAGGAATGCTTAAATTTCTTAGCTGGATACGTTATAAGAGACTAGCTTTATTTAGGCCTTATCTTATATTATTATCCTACCTACCTTTCTTACGCCGTTTTTAATCCTCCGCTAAATTTCCCGTTTTACTTACTAGCCTTATAGGCCGCTTATAAGCGAGATATTATATCTTACTTACTACCGCTATTATAGTTATCCCCCGCTTTTTATCGCTAGGCTTTCTAACTTATTATCCTTTTTATACGGCGCTACTACTTATGCCTTTCCGCTAACCGACGCGCGTTAAGCTACTAAGAAGGTATTAAGGTAAAGGTAGGCTATCCTGCTAATATTAATAGGTATAGTTAATATTAAGGTATTAAACGTTTATATTCCCGCTTAAAAGCGGGTAATAAGGTCCTTAATAGTCTTAGTGCTTAACTCCTTATTCTTAAGGTTTTAAATATACTTAATAGTCTTAAAGAACCTTTTTATAAAGGGGGCCTTAAGGGTAAGAATATAAAGCGCGTAGTTATTACGGCTAATAAGGCGGATATTAAAGCCTAGGAATTTTATTACTTAAGTTAAAGTTAAGTCGCGTTTAAACTCTTCGCGGGCTTATAAGTAAAACCTAGCATAGTTTATAGCTAAACGGAACCTCTTAATTATTATAATCTTATTACTAAAGTATAGGCCCGCGAAGCTAGGCCTATTAAGGATTATATTAGTTACTACTAGCGGCTTTTATAAGATTAAGCGGCGGAATATAATTTAAGGCTAGTTATCGCTATCTCCTTTAGTTAAGGAGGCACGGCGGATAGATTATAGTAAGGCGCTTATACGCCTTTATATAGCTAGGCTAAGTATAGTAGTAAGCGGAAAAAGCGTTTGCTAAGTAAGACTAAATAAGTCCTTAAAGCTTATAGCGGCTATAGGCTAAGAAGGGGATTTTATAGTATAGGCTAGACCGCGTATAAAGCAAGACGGGGTTTTAGCTATAATAGCTTAAAACGCCGCTATAAACCCGGCTATAAACTAGTTAAGCTAAGCCTTAAATATATAGTTAAGGATAGCGCGGATATCGTTTTAGTTATTTAGCTAAAGCGGGTTCCCGCTAGCTATAGCGGCTACTATAAATCTTAAAACTATAATAAGGTTAGCTAACTTAAGGGCGTTAAGTATTAGCTAATTAATTAATTAATTTATTTAATTTCCGAACCTCGTTAACCTTTTTACCCTTCGCTTCTCTGATCCGGCTCCGTATTTCCACTTCATCGGGAGTCTGCTTCCCTTTGTGCTTCTCAGGGTGCTTGTATTTAGGTAAAAGGTTCCTATCCTTTCCCACCATTTACCCTCCACATCTCCGGTAGGCTTATTTGAACCCCTCCATTTATTTCCTTCATCGCCTTCTCTCCACTATACGATCCTGATTGAGGTTATTGTGTACTGGTTCGGTACTTGGTGCACAGTTTTCATTCTTTGCGCCTCGTCCGCCTCCTTACGTTTTCGCTCCATCACTTTCGGTGGGGTTCTTAGTTTTAATATATTGGCCAGAGCCATCATCGCATTCGATGAGCAGTTTAGATTCATTCCGTTTATCCCTCTTCAATTCCTTATCAGCGATTTCTTGTGCGAGTTGAATACAATTTCGTAGTATCATTTGTCATAGAATTCCTTTCCTTCTTCCTTTGCTTTTGGGTTGAACATTAGGGATTGTATTACCCCCAGTATATTCCTTTCCGCCAAATCTTTTAGGTATCCGGCTTCGGTTTCTTCCTTGTATGTCATCTCCTTCCAGAACTCTACTATTCTTTCCCCCATCTCCTCTCTTGTTCCCGATCTCGTTCTTGAACTCAGTTTCTCCGTTCATGGGTCGTATACTAACCCCAGATATTTAAGTGGCTTGAGTCACACACCATCCCTCTTCACTCATCCCGATTTCTTCTCGTTGATTACTAGTCCTTTCTCCTTCTCGTCCTTTATTTCAAATGGTTCATCCCCGTAGAATATCGGGTCATCCGCATATGATACTGAGTTTTGTTGGGAGAGGAACTCCTTCATTGTTAGTATCGCTAGGAATGGTGAGGTTGGTGCTCCCTGGGCTACTCCTCTGAATAAGTCTCCGAACGATGTCGGTTCCATTGAGTCCGCTAGGGCTCATTTTAATTGCGCGAATTCTTCCGGTGATTCACATCCAAATTCATCCATTTCTTCCTTCATGGCCTCTATTCCTTCCGATTCTATATAATCTTCTATTCATCTGCTTATTGAACTCTCCGGTGATAGCTTTTCCTTCCCTTTCGCTCACGCTGCGGTATTTAGTTTGTCTCTCGTTATCGACTCGTCTATTTTATCCACCGCCTCCAGAGCTGGGGCACTTCTGTTTATGTTTTCTAGGTAGTATACTATTCGCTTCGGTACCCCTTCTTTTAGCAGGATTTTTGTTATTTCCGTACAATGTATGTTGTCGAAAAATCCCTTTAGGTCACATTCATATATGTTTCTGGAGCCGATTACCTTCTTTAGTACCTCCCGTTAGTATAATAGTATCCCCTTTCTTAGTATAAATCTATATTAAGATTTTAATATATAGTTTTTTATATATAGCTAGATTATATTATTTTATATATATAGTATTTGTTACGGAACGTGAGATGTAAGCGCTCCGGCTACTTATATGTCGGTATGTAAGATGCAAGCATATAAACGATAATTAGCGTCCCGACCCCTAACTCAGGCCGGGGCAAGACCTTTTAGCAGTGCGGTATTATCGCATTGTTTCTCCGTAGCAGTATTAGTCTTCATTCCCCCGTTGGCACTCCCAGAGGTCTTCATTTATTTGGTTCCTCTATATATACTCTCGCAATTTTTAGATCGTCATTCCAGTTATTTAGTATTCCTTGTGCCTTTCTGTTTATCTTTAATACTTAACTTAGTGCTATCTTATAAAATTATCTTAAGAAGATATAGTATATTACTAAGTATCTAAAACTTATTAATCTCTTTATATATAAGTCCGCTATTACTTAAAATAGCTTTAAGTTATTTTTATTCCTTCTCATTCGTATTATTTGGTGTTCTATGTATCTGTTCATACTTTTTGATTCGTTTAGCTCTATCATTAACTTCGGGGGGAGTTTCTTTTCTATTCCTAGTTCCCTCAATAGCACGTTTACATCTCCAGGTTGGATATCGAAGTTCTTCACGGCGGGTATTCTACTTCAGGAGGTCCCTTGTATTTTCCCGACAGATCTTACTTGGCTAAGGTCCAATAATTGTCTTTCCATCGCGACCAAGCGGTTCGACATATTATTGTTATTGAATTTCTTTCCGACCGCTGTTCACTTAGCTGTTTTGCTCACTAGTTCTTTCGGATTTTAGGTGCCCTCTCCGTTGGGGGTTTGCTCCAGTTCCCTTCGGCTACATCTTGGGTTGGGCCCTAACTCCCAAGGCGCTCTGTTTCCTTCTTTTTCTTCTCCCCTTACTTATAAGGAGCTTTTAATAGTCGAAATTCCTACGAGTTTATATTAGATCTATTAAAAATATCGATAAAGAAAATCTTAATAAAGATCTACTTTAAAGAATAAAATAAAATTAAAAAGAAACCCTCGTTTTTTAATATTAAAGCTAGTTATTAATTCGTTAGTATTCTTTTCTTTTTTAAGTATTAAGGCTAATTACTTTAGTTTTCTATTAAAATATTTAATCTTTAGCTAAATTTAGCATAATTATATATAATAATAAAGATATATAATTAGCTTAACTTAACGTAGAACGATATCGTCCTATGTTTAGTTTAGATAAGAGAATTAATTTTCTCCGCGATTAAGTACTATATATTATTTTTTATATACTATCCTTTAGATTTCGCACTAATTATAAATACCTTAAACTTACCTATTTATTAAGTCGTTATTAGTAGCGTTTATCTTTTAGTTCGTTATAATTAAAGGGGGTAGTAAGACCTATAGATACCTTAAGAGCTAATATATAGTAAAAACTATATATACGTTATTATATACTAAGTTAGGTTAAGTAGTTTATACTTAAAATACTAAAAGGCACGAAAACTCTTAGTTAAAAGAGGAACTTATTCCTTTAATCGCGTTACTGCGATTATATATACTACTTAAGTAAATTTAGGTGTCTAAAATATACTATTTCGGATCGTTTACCTTAGTAAATAGTTATAGTTATAACTTTCTAAATTTTTATACTAAGGTTTATTTTCCTTACCGGAAGTTCTTATCTTCCGGATCGCTATATAGATTTAACGTAAGCGATGCGCTACCCTTAGTAAGTTAAGCACGGAGGTTTAGTTATATCTATCTACGGTTCTCTTACTAGCTTCCCTTAGGAAGTGCTTAGTAAGCGTCTCGCAAGACAGACTAAAATCGTCGCTCTTACTTAGGAGCTCGATTTAGGTGCTATGACCCTCTGCTACCTTAAGGAGATCTGAAATCATCGTTTACCTCTTCTTAAACGACGTTTACTACGTCGAATAACGAAACAAAGTTTCTTTTAGTTCGCGTCGTTTAAGGGTAGCGATAATTTCGTATTTCGATCTCCTAAAATAATAAGATTTACTAAGTCTTCTATACTAAATTATTTCGTTCGAGGATAGCTTAGATTAATTAATTGATTTGTTCGATTTCCGAACCTTATTAACCCTTCTACCCTTCGCTTCTTTAATCCGGCTCCGTCTTTTTACTTTATTAAGAGTCTACTTCCCTTTATGCTTCTTTAAGTGCTTATATATTATTAAAAGGTTCCTATCTTTTCCTACTATTTCCCCTTTATATCTCCGGTAAGCTTATTTAAACCCCTCTATTTCTTTCCTTCTTTACCTTTACTTTACTATATAATCTTAATTAAGGTTATTATATACTAATTTAGTACTTAGTATACCGTTTTTATTCTTTATACCTTATCCGCCTCTTTCCGTTTCCGCTTTATTACTTTTAGCGGGCTTCTTAGTTTTAATATATTAGCTAGTGCTATTATCGTATTTAATAAATAGTTTAGATTTATTCCGTTTATCTCTTTTTAATTCCTTATTAGCGATTTCTTATATAAGTTAAATACGATCTTATAGTATTATTTATTATAAAATTCCTTTCCTTCTTCCCTTACCTTCTAGTTAAATATTAAGGACTATATTACTCTTAGTATATTCCTTTCCGCTAAGTCCTTTAAGTATCCGGCTTCGGTTTCTTCCTTATATATTATCTCTTTTTAGAATTTTACTATTCTTTCCCTTATTTCCTCTTTTATTCCTAATCTCGTTCTTAAACTTAGTTTCTCCGTTTAAGGGTCGTATACTAATCCTAGATATTTAAGTAGCTTAAGTTATATACTATCTTTCTTTACTTATCCCGATTTCTTTTTATTTATTACTAGTCCTTTCTCCTTCTTATCCTTTATCTTAAATACTTTATCCTTATAGAATATTAAGTCGTCTATATATAATATTAAGTTTTATTATAAGAGGAACTTTTTTATTGTTAGTATTGCTAGGAATAGTAAGGTTAGTGCTTTTTAAGCTACTCCTTAAAATAAGTCCCCGAATAATATTAGTTTTATTAAGTCTGCTAAGGCTTATTTTAGTTATGCGAATTCCTCCGGTAATTTATATCTAAAATTATCTATCTCCTCTCTTATAGCCTTTATTCCTTTTAACTTTATATAGTCTTTTATTTATCTACTTATTAAACGTTTTAGCGATAGCTTTTTTTCCCTTTTGCTTATACTATAGTATTTAGCTTATCTCTTATTATTAACTTATTTATCTTATTTACTGCTTTTAAAGCTAAGGCTCTTCTATTTATATTTTCTAAGTAGTATACTATTCGCTTTAGTACCCCTTCCTTTAATAAGATCTTTATTATTTCTATATAATATATATTATAAAAGAATCCTTTTAAGTTATATTTATATATATTTTTAAAGCTAATTACCTTTTTTAGTACTTCCTATTAGTATAATAGTATCCCCCTTCTTAGTATAAATTTATATTAAGATTTTAATATATAGTTTTCTATATATAGCTAGATTATATTATTCTATATATATAGTACTAGTCTTTATTCCCCGGTTAGAACTCTTAGCGGTCTTTATTTATTTAGTTCCTTTATATATACTCTTACTATTTTTAAATTATTATTTTAGTTATTTAGTATTCCTTACGCCTTTTTATTAATCTTTAGTACTTAACTTAGTGCTATCTCGTAGAATTATCTTAAGAAGATATAATATATTACTAAGTATCTAAAACTTATTAATCCCTTTATATATAAGTCCGCTATTACTTAAAATAGCTTTAAGTTATTTCTATTCTTTCTCATTCGTATTATTTGGTGTTCTATGTATCTGTTCATACTTTTTGATTCGTTTAGCTCTATCATTAACTTCGGGGGGAGTTTCTTTTCTATTCCTAGTTCCCTCAATAGCACGTTTACATCTCCAGGTTGGATATCGAAGTTCTTCACGGCGGGTATTCTACTTCAGGAGGTCCCTTGTATTTTCCCGACAGATCTTACTTGGCTAAGGTCCAATAATTGTCTTTCCATCGCGACCAAGCGGTTCGACATATTATTGTTATTGAATTTCTTTCCGACCGCTGTTCACTTAGCTGTTTTGCTCACTAGTTCTTTCGGATTTTAGGTGCCCTCTCCGTTGGGGGTTTGCTCCAGTTCCCTTCGGCTACATCTTGGGTTGGGCCCTAACTCCCAAGGCGCTCTGTTTCCTTCTTTCTTAGATAATCCTACCCGGTGGATCCTTCTACTAGTCGAAATTCCCACGAGTTTACATTAGATCTAGTAGAAATATCGATGAAGTAAAATCTTGACGAAGATCTACTTCATTGACTAAGATAGAGTTAGAAAGAAACCCTCGTTTTTTGACATCAAAGCTAGTTGTCAATTCCGTTGGTTTCCTTTTCTCTCTTTGTGATGAGGCTAATCACCTCAAATTTTCCCTCGAAATATATAATCTCTAGCCAAATTCAGCGTAATCATACATAATAGCAAAGATGTATGACTAGCCCGACTCGACGTAGAACGATATCGTCCCGTGTCTGGTTTGGATGAGAGGATTGATTTCCTCTGCGATTATGTACCATTCAGTATTTTCTGATTGCTATTCTTGGGAAAATCACTAATTATTGATACCTTTGACTTACCTATCTGCCAAGTCGTCACTGGCAGCGTTTATCTTCTAGTTCGTTATAATTAGAGGGGGTGGCAAGACCTATAAATACCTTAAGAGCTAATATATAGTAAAAACTATATATACGTTATTATATACTAAGTTAAGTTAGGTAGTTTATACTTAGAATACTAAAAGGCATAAAAACTCTTAGTTGGAAGAGGAACATAGTTCCTCCAATCACGACTCCGTGATTGTGTACACTACCCTAGTGAATTTGGGTGTCTGGATTTTACCGGATCGTTCACTATATTAAATGGTCGTAGTTGTAACTTTCCAAATTTTTGCGCTGGGGTTCATTTTCCCCACCGGAAGTTCTTATCTTTCGGATCGCTATATAGCTATACCTTAAAAATATATAGGCGGCGGGGGCTTTTAAATAGTTAGAGCTAAGTAAAAGGTATAATTAAGTTACTATAAACCTAGCTATTTAAACTACGCTATAGCATAAGGCCGGGAGGCGAGTTATTTAAGTTAAGTATTTAAAGAGGGTAGTATAAGCTATTCTTTATAGTACTATAGTTTAAGTTACATCCGTTAGCTTAAGCGTAGCTACGGAAAGCGGCGTAGGTTTATATAGAAGCTTAAACTTAGAGGTTTTAACTCTCGCTAAAGGACTTAAGGCTATAAAGGATAGCCGCCTTATTTCTATAAAGCTTAAGCGCCTACTTATATCCTTTATATTAAAAGCGTAAGGGCTTATAGGAAAGCGGGCTAAAAAGGTAGTTATAAAATAGCTAGTCTTAGCTATAAAAGATATTAAACGACAAAGGGACTTAAAACGGGAGTATAAGAATTATAAGCTTAAAGTAAAGAAGGTTATACGTATAGGAGTAAGCGAGGTGCGGCGGGCTATAGCTAGCGGTAAAGGGAAATATAGTTATAAAAGGAAGAAAGGAAGGGAGAGAGGGTAAGCGGTAAAGAAAATTTAAATAAGTATACTATAAAGCTAAAAAAAGGCCTTATTACTTAAGGTAAATAGCGGTATATTATTATTAGAATAATTAATTACTTAAAGTATAGTAAGTTATAGTTTCTTATAACCTATAGTAGCTTTTAGGTCTTATATTTAAGCTTAACCGCTTAATTCCCTTAGTTTAAGAGTTTTATATTAAGTTATAAAAGCTGCGTATTATGCTTTTATCTAAACTACTTAAGTAGCTAACTCTTTTTATGCTTTTTTAAAGGCTTTTATAATTTTTAGTAAAAAGACTGCTTTTTCGTTTACCTATAAGTTATAGCTACTTAGCTAGCCTTTTTAAGCTATAAGGAACTTCTTCCTTAGCTTTCCGCCGCCTTTTTTTATTATATAGCTTTATAGGATTCGTTTTACTTCTTACTTATTTAAGTAAAGTATTTCTTTATCTTAAACTAGTCTTAAGCATATAGCTAGCTTATCCGCTAAGCATAGTTATACTACTAAAACAATTAAATAGATATTAAAGGACCCTTTTATATTTAGTTAGTATATAAGCTATCTTATTTTAGCGGTAACCTTAAATAGCTTAGTGCGTCTTTTTTAAGCTTCGCTAATCTACCGTCCGCGATATAGTAGCCTTTACTAAGCTATAGCTAAACTTAATCGTTAAGCTTAAATTTTAGTAGGCGGTATTTCTTATTATATTTATCCTTTATAGCGGCTTAAGTATAGGTAATAGCTAACTTCGCTTCTTCTTATAAAACCTCTTAGTTTCGTAAGTATAAGTAGTTATTAAGGAACTAAAAGCTATTATTTATTCTTATCTTTATAATAAGCTTATTAAGGGCCGCGTAAATCACTAAGGAGAAGGAATTATTAAGGCTAAACTAAAAGGCGATTAGTATATTAGTTTAGCATAAGTTTAGGAAATTAGCGGTTAAGAATTATAGCGCGATTTTTATAGTTTAGTTTCGCCTTTTCGATAAGCTATTAGTTTAAAAGTACTAAGCGGTAGATATAAGAAGCTTTAATCCGAAGGCTTACTATAAGGTCTGCTAAAATATTAAGGTAAACTTTATATTTTAGTTAGAGATTATCCCCTTCGGAATCCCTTAATTAGCGCGGAGTAGTTTAGTATATAACGCTTATACTTAGTCTTCCGCTATAAACTAGTTATTACTTAAGATAAGGAGATATATTTTTAAGAATTTATTAGTTATAGTTAATTAAGTATTAAAGAAGTTTTTTATAGGACCTTTTTATAAGGATTATTTAGCTTAGACTATTAAGAGCTTAGTAATAAAGTCTATCGCTATTATATAATATAGAATTAGCGGGCTTTAAATTAAGATAAGCTACCTTAATATCTTACTTTAATCGGTTTAGTTATAGTAGTAAGTATTATAGCCGTTTATAACTTTATTTATTTATTTACTAAGCTATAAGATTAAGAAGCTTTTAAATAGATCTTATTATATATAGGTGCGGCTAGTATAAAAATATTTAGTATAAGCGTCTTTAATAATCTCCTTAGTATAAGTCTTAAGGATATATAGTCTCCGGCGTTTATCGTTTTTTATAAAGTATAGCAACTTTTATAATTAAAAGAATAAGAGTTTAAAGACACCGTCCTTATCGCTAAGCTACGCTATAATTCTTACTTACTATATATCTTCCGTATATCTATTGATTATTTTTTAGCAGAGCGGTAATTCGATTAATGCTTTTATATAAAGGAATATATAGTCCGTTATCTCGTTTTTTTAAATACGTTTTAATTCCCTTTCTTAGTTTAAAGATACCGGCTTATCGTTTTAGTGCGGTAGATATAAAAGCGCGTCCGGTATAACGTTTTCGATGCTTAGGATATAGCATACTTTAAGCGGGAATTAGCTTAAGTATTAAGACGTAAGGATTAGCTTATTATTAAATTTTATACTAATAAAGAATAAGGATTTTTAATATATAATTCTATAGGTGCTTATATAATTAGTAAAGACGATTACTTATAGCGTTCTTATAGATAGTACTATAGTGCATAACTTATATACTGCTTATACTAGACCGGCTACTTTAAGTTTTATAAGCTAGTGTTAAGGTTCTTCGCTTTAAAGGGCGTAGCTTAAGTAAACGATAAGCTAGATATTAATCCGGGCTAGTAGCGTCTTTTTATCTTATTTTATGCTTTCTTTTAAGTTAAAAGCTATAGCCGCTACTCTATATTCTTAGGATATATTAATCTAAATAAATAGTTATTAAGCGGGGTCGAAGTAGTAAATCGGTTAAGGCTTAGTAAGTTTCTTAGTTAAAATCGCAAAGGCCTCTTTTTTTTCCGGAGTAGGCTAAAAAGCGGCTTTCGCGGCGTATTAAGCCTATCCTTAGCCCTTTAAGGAGACTCCTTCTTCCTATCTTACTTAAAGCAGCTCCGTTTTTCGTTTTTATAAGACGTTAACTTCTTTAGCGAAATGCGGGACTATATAGCATAGCTACTTAGTAAGACTAATCTCTTTCTTAAGCTATTAAAAGTTCTTTTAAAACGTAATATCTCTTAAGGCTTATATACGTTCGTTTATATTTATTAAGCTAATAGCGTTTACCTTAAATCTAAAAAGCTATATAAATAGGTATACTAAGAAAGACTTTAGTTTAGATAAGGTAATATTATAGTTATAGAAAGCGCGGAATATAGCCTTTAAATATTAAAAGTATTCTTTAGCTATATCGGAGTAAATAATAATATCGTTAATATAAGCCGCCGCGTATTCTTAGCATTTATAAAGAATATTATTAATAAACCTTTAAACGTATACTAGGGAGTTATTAAAGCCTATAAGTATTACTAATAATCCTTTTATCTTATAATAACTTATAACTATAAACCTTTCTTAGTAATCTTAATAAACTAAGAACTAGTAAAAAAACAATTATACGTTTACTATACTAATAAACTTCTTTCCTTAAAGGCGTTTAATTATATTACTTTAAAGGGGTATTAAGTAAGCGTTTAAAGTAATAATAGCGTTAATACCTTATAAGTTTACGATTACTTATCTTTTTTCCTTTTTATTTACTATCTTCTATACTATAAATACCGGCGCTATAAATAAGGTTAGCCTATAAACTTATTTTAATCGGCCTTATATAGTTAGCTAGCTAAATATTATATTTACTACCTTCTTATCTTTATCGCTTAATAGGTATAATCTTAATATAACTTATTAGTATTACTATCCTTTTATAAAAAGAATACGTATATATTCGGATTCGTTTATATATACTACTCCTTTATCTTTTTAAAGGCGGGGAAACGATTAAAGGATATCTTAGACTTTTAATACGTATTTTAAGTTTTTAGCGTAGATCTAAACGCCCTTATCGGTAGTAAGTTTAAGTAGGTCCTTAGTTTAGCTAATTTTAAGTTTATAGTTTATTATAAGATCTTTTTATAGGAAGTCCTTAATAGGGTTTATTTTATTTAGATTTTCCGTAAAGGCTTTTACTAAAGGGGTAGTAGCGTTAACCTTCTTATAAAGCTAAAATTACTTATTAAGGTCCGTAATTATCCTTACCTTTTAGCCTTAGCGGAGTATTAGTAATTCCTTAAAATAGTTTATCGCTATAAAGCTTTTATAATCCTATATTATTATCTAAGCGAGCTTAAGGTTATTAAGGAAATATATTTTATTACGCCTTAATAGCGGCGCCTCGACTTATATAAGTAAGGTATAGCTAAAACTAGCTAAAATCGTCGTAGTAACTAAGTAGATTACTTATCTATATATTACTAGTCTTAGCTAATCTATCTTAACTTTAGCTTTAATCCTTTTATAAGCCCCGACTTATAAGACTAATATAAAGTTAATAAAGTCCTTTTAGTAAGGAACTAAAAAGTCTTAGCTAAGCAATATATTAGCTGCTAAGCGTTTTACTTTTTAAGCGCTAATCCTTACCTTTATAACCGCGAGGCTACTTTCTAGCCTTCTTAGTATATACGCGGTAAATTCCGCTTATGAAATAGTAGCTATCCTTCTTACTCCTTAAATAAGGATTTATTAAGAGGAGTTTATAGTTATATCTTAAAAGGTCTTTATTAAGTCGGCTTAAATAAGGCTTTAGTTTGCCTTAGTATCTATATAAGCTTTAATACTTATCCCGGGCCTTTCTTTTTTATAAACTAATAAGCGTACGTAAGTAAATCGTAATAGCTTATTAAGGTTTAATAGCTAAATATTAAGGGAAGCCTTAACTATTTAAACGCTTTATAGCTTTTAAATAACTACTTACTATACTAAGCTATATCTTTATATAGTAACGTCTTAGTTTAGGTTAAGGGGGTGTTTATCTTTAATATATCGGTAGAGCTTATTCTTTAAGGGGAATGCTTTACCGCAAAATCTATATACTTTATTAGCCTTTTATACTAAGTCTGCTATAATATAGATTGCGGTTTCCTTTAAACTTTTATTAGTATTTAACTAAGCTCTTTCCGTATTATACTTTTTATCCCTTAAATAGTCGTTAGTCTTTACTATAGTTCTTTCTTTAATCGCGGGGTATACTTATTTTAGCTTTAGCGTTAGTAAGCGTATAGTTTTAAAGGTCCTTTCTCTTTTAAGCTAAAGGACCTTAGCTTATATTTTTAGCTATTTAAGCGGATTTCTCTTTTAACTTAGCGAGAGCTATAAGGCTTATAGTATATCCGTCTTTACTAAGTAGTCTAAGAACGTAACCCTTAGCCTTAGCAAGCCTTTAATAAATAGCTAAGGCGTCCTAGACTATCCTTTAAGTATATATAAGGTATAGCTAGTTAGCCCTTACTTTTTTATAGGTTAGACCTATTTTCTTCGCGCTAGTAAGTGCTTTTAAGATCCTTTAGTATATTTAACTTATAGCTAAGGAAGAATTTCCTTATATTCGTTAATCTATCTATTAATATCCTCGTTTCTTACTAAATATTATAAGGATTTTTATAAGTAAACGTCTAGCTTTTAGTAGATTATTATAATAAAGTAGTTTAGCTAGTAAAGTGCGGCCTTAGCTTTATATTATAAGCGTGATATTTAAGACTTAAAGTTAGATCTTATCACTATATTTTTAATAGTAAAGTGCTCTTTATTAAGTGTTTATATTACTATATTTAAGCGGATTTTAAACCGTTTTTATAAGGCGGAGATCTATTAGCTTAGTTTAACGCTAAGCTTACTAAGTTCTTCTTATTATAGTTCCGAAAAGTCCTTAAAATAATATTCCGCCGCACTTTCTTAAAAAAAGGAAGGTAATTAAATAGCTAATTTATCTATATAGGCCTTACTTTTACTAGCTTTTTAGCGGATAAAGTTAATAAAACGGTCTACTCCTTAAAATATATTAGCCTTATTATCTTCTTAAACTTTATTAAAGGATACTTTTAAAGGTTTTAATAAGTTAAATCTCTTTATATCCTTAGCTCGTAGTTAAGGCTTTTTTTAAGGCTTAGTAATCGCGTTTTCTTTTCTTAGTACTTAAAGAAGACTAAGGAATTATTCGTTTAATATTATTACTATTTTTACTAAAAGGCTTAAAGCTATACTTAGTCTTTATATCTATACGCTAAGTATAGATAAGTTTAGCCCGCTAAAAGTATTGCTTACTATATCCTTATTACTTATTATTAAGGTCTTAGTCTTAATACTTTTACTAAGCGCTTAACCTTTTATTTTATACGCGTCCCGGAATTTAGTACGCTGCGGGGCCCTTAGCATAAGAGGCTCGTTTTTATTAATTAAGAGTCTTAAAAATACCTTAATTAGCGCGGCTATAGTAAATAAGGCTATATAGTAATACTAAACTAAAAAGCTACCGGGTATCCTTTAAGGCGGATTTTTAGTTAAGGCCTTTAAGCTAAACTTTATTAGTAGTACGCGGTAAAAATATCCGCTAAGCTTATCGTCTTAAGGAAAGAGTAACTTTATTATAGGCTTAATTTAAAGGGTATTTAATAAGCGGGGAGCTAAATAGTTTTAAGGTTAGCTTATCCTTACTTTTTTTATTTAAAGGATAATTAATCTATTTAAGTAATACTAAATCTAGTTTACTTAATCGTATAGGTTTTATTATTTTATAGTCTATCTTTTATTAATATTTTAAAAGCGGATTGCCTTTTAAAAGGTAGTAATCTTAGCTTAGCTAAGCGGGACATATTTTATATCTTATTTAGCTCTATAAGCTATCGCGGTATAGTACTTTAAAAAGGGGTAAGGGAGATTATTAAACTAGTATACTTAGTAAGCCGCGGCCTTTTTTACTTTTACGGCCTACTTATCTTAAAGTTTTATTATAAGCGCGTTAAGGAAGAGGTGCTTATTATTAAGGTTAGACTTAAAGGCTAATAAGAGCTTCTTACTAAAGAAAATATTATTTAGTATTTAACTTCTTATAAGATAAGTACTTAATCGAGCGATATAGTCGCTCTTAGCTTAGCGGATATTTAAGGGATTTCCGTTTAAATAGGTAGGAATTGCTATTATTTTCTATGCTTTATAGCGTAAGGATAAAAAGATAGGGCGCGGATTAATTACCGCCGGTTAAGGCTAGTACTACGGACTTATTACCGCTAGTTAAGCTAGTATAACGGACTATTTATTATATATAAATATATATATAGGGGTTTAAAAATAGTAAAAAGCTTATTTATTCTTAAAGGCATAACTAGCTACTTTATACTTAGTTCTTTAAGCTAATTTTAAAGATCTTTAACTATATTATTTATAGTGCGTAGATAAACCGTAGATATCTTTATAAAATCGCTTAATAAACTAAGTATAAGCCCGGTTAGAAATACTATAAACTATAGTTAAGGAAATCGTTTAAATATCCTTAAACATTCCTTAAAAATCGCAATAAGGTTTATCCTATATCTTCCGGGGTGCTTTTATAGTTAAAAACAGGTCGAACTATAATTAAGATATCCTATAGAAATCCTTAGATATCCCTTAAAGATACCGGCGGAATCCGCTTAGTAGTTTCTATAGTATTTTTTATAGTTTAAGATATCGTAAACTATAATTAAGTAAGCTCTTAACCCTTTATAGTTATATCTTAGAAACCTTAGTAAGATCCGACTAGTAATGTTCGTTATATCTTCTTAAGCAAGCTTTTATAGTATATACTTTAGGCGTTCTTATCGCGGGGTTTTATAAGGCTCTTTAAAAGTAAAGTAAGGAGTTTAAGCGTAGCTGTTTAGATTCCGTAATAAAAACGCTTATGCTAAATATTTTTTTATTAGCTATACTTATATATAATAAGATTTATTTAAAAGCTTTTTAATTTTATAGCTTAGTAAATACATAAATAAGGTTATAAATAGCTATTAAGCTTATTATTATAACTAAACTAACTAAAATAAGATATTAAGGTAGCTTATTTTAATTAAAAGCTTACTAGTTTTATACTAATTAATAGCGATAGACTTTATTACTAAGCTTTTAATAGTTTAAGCGAAATAATCCTTATAAAAGGATTTTATAAAGAACCTTTTTAATACTTTATTAATTATAACTAATATATTCTTAAAGATATATTTTCTTATTTTAAGCAATAATTAGTTTATAGCGGAAGACTAAGTATAAGCGTTATATACTTAGCTACTCCGCGTTAACTAAGGGATTTTAAAAGGGATAATCTTTAACTAAGACGTAAAGTTTACTTTAGTATTTTCGCGGACTTTATAATACGCTTTTAAATCAAAGCTTTTTATATTTACTACTTAGTACTTTTAAACTAATAGCCTATTAAAAAAGCAAAACTAAACTATATAAATCATACTATGATTCTTTACCGCTAATTTCTTAAACCTATATTAAACTAATATACTAATTGCTTTTTAATTTAGCCTTAATAATTCCTTTTCCTTCATAATTTATTATAAAAATAGGACTAATACTATAAGTTAACTAAATACGGAGAATACGCTAAGTAACAAGACCTGCTTTTAGTCCTTACATAATAAGTAGTTAATACGCCTTTATAACTAAAGCTAAAAGACTTTTATTTTTATAAGCTTTAGTCTTATAATAAAGTAAGTAGCTAAGCAATACTATAATTTATCGTACTATTTACTATCTTTATTACTTAATTAATAGTATCGTAAGACTATCTCCTTATAATATTTAAAGCTTCTCTTTTAAATTACTTAGTAAAGATAGTATTAGCAAAGGGATCGTAAAGCGGTGCTAAACTTACGCGGCGAAGCTAACGTAATCTTAATTAAGGGTTATAAGTATAAGAGATTTATTTAAATAACAAATCCGATTAAATACCCTTTATACTTAAGATAATAAAAGTGCTGTAAATAATATCTTTATTAATAAGTATTTAGTCCCCGCTACTTTAAGAAAAATCAAGGGTCTTTTAAACCTATATTAAGGAACTAAAAGAGACTTAATAGTTATAAGAGCATATCGTATAGCTTAAAAAGGAAATATAAGAAAATAAAGGTTTACTTTTTAATTAATTAAATAAGCATTACTAGTTAAACTGCCCCGATTTAGTAGCTAGTTTAAGTAATAAAGTAAAGCTTAAAAACATTGCTTAGTTAGCTTAACTAACTATTTATTAAAAACGACTTAACTAGCTTTATAACTTAAAAGATATATTTAAAGCTATACCTTAACGATTTTACTAAGATAACGTTAAAATCCTACTTATAGTAGATTATATAGATACTAACTATAAAGTAAGATAGCGCTAATACCTTAAGGAATAGCCGCCGATAAATTAAGAATAATATAGTATAAGCTAGATCTATTTTAAGAAATAGATACTTATACTTATAAAGGATATAGTAAATAAAGAAATACTCTTAGCGACGTAGCTAAAAAACGCTTAGTAGCGAGATATATAGTCTTTATTAAAGTTTAGCCTTTACCTTAACTTTATTAAACAATATTTTAAGCGGCTATAAAAGTAAATATAGTTATAAAAGTTCTTTATTAAGTTATAATTAAAGCTTTAAGAGTAACTTAACCTTTATTTAATACTTATATATAAGTATAGTAAAGAAAAACGAGTTTAAGTAGCTTAACGCTACTAAGATACTATAGATAGTAAGAAACGCTATTTAAGTATAAGCTTTAAATTAACATAGCGTAAAATAAGTTTAAGATCCTTAAACTAAGGAAATTCTTATTATAAAAAAGGCCGTAGTAAATAATAGTTAAGAGGTTCTTACTACTAAAGCACTACTAATACCTTAACGATAATAAGGGGAGACTTACGTTTAGATACCTCTTAATATAGCCGCGGCTAAGGTTATAAAAAAGGGCGAGGCTAAGGCTAAGGCCTATCTTAAAACTAAAAGGTTATTTATTTTATATACAATATGCTAAGTTACTATATAAATAAGTATACCTTAGCTTTAACTATAAATAGCTTAATAAATACCTTATATATTAAAGCTATTCTATAAAAGAACGCTTAAAACTTAAAGTAAATGCCTCTCCTTTAGCTATATTAATACCTTAAAAGGAGCTATTATAAACTTTTATAGTGCTATTAAAGCGAAGCCTTATAAATACAAAGGTGTACTTAAATACTTATAGTATAGTAAACTAAATAGACGTGTATGTTATATACTAATTAAGCTTACTATAAGTCTTAATATTATATTTTCAGCTCTTAAGATTAATCGATAGCTAAGCAAACGATTATAAGGTTTAAGAGGTTTTAGTAAGAATTACTAATATAAAAGGCACTAAAAAGATAATTACTTAGTACTATATTAGTACTAATAAGTTAATGCTAAATTAATATATATTAATTTTAAAGTTAATTATAGTAATTACGGATAGGAAAATCTATATTATTTTATAGAAAAAGTAATAGTAGTTTAAGCCCTAAATCGGTAGCAGCACCTTATAAAGTCTACGAAAATTCGTAAGGGATTACTAAAACAAGGCCTATATTTATATAATCGCTACTAACTTTAAGCTAATTGTATTACTAAATAAAAACAATTATAAAGAGATTTTAAAAAGAGAATAGACCGAGATACTACTAACTTTATACTAATTTTAAGACGTATTCTTAGTAAATAGGTTTAACCTATTACTAATTATAAAAGAAATAGATAATGTAATTAACTTAACTTTTAGTATAAAACTACTTTTTAGACCGATTTACCCTTTATTCTAAAACGAATTATAAGTATTAAGGGACTAAACTAATAACTTTATAAAACGCGGCATTATCCGGGAATTATAAAGCTTAATAAGCGCACTAATTCTTTTTATCTTAAAGAAGAATAGTAGCTTTTGTTTTTATATAAACTACTAAGGACTTAACTACGTTATATAAAAAAATCGGTACCTTTTACTTCTTATTTCGAAGATTCTTAACTATTATTAAGGAGTTAAATTCTTTTTTAAGATTAATATTTAAAACGTATACTAGTATATTTATATAAAAGACGGCAATAAGTAAAAGATAGCTTTCCGATTATACTATAAATACTTTAAATACCTTATTATACTATTTAGCTTAATAAATACTTTAGCTACTTTTTAAAGCTATATTAATTAAGTATTAAAAGGCCTTATTAATACTATTTATAAAATATATCTTAATAATATCCTTATCTTTTCGTAAAGAAAAGAGAAATATACTAAATACTTTTAATAAGTTATAAAAAAGCTACGTATAGTATAACTATTCGGAAAGCTATTTAAATATCAATTTTATTAGCAATTAGTTAAGTTCCTTAGTTTTATTTTATTAGTTAATAAAGTATTAGTAGATCTTTAATAGGTAAAAGTAATCGCTAAATAGCTAGTACTTAATACTTAATAAGATATTTAAGTCTTCCTTAAGTTTTATAACTATTACTATCGTTTTATTTGCCGCTACCTTAATATAGTAATACCTTTTACTATACTAAAAGGTAGTAATAATAATAAAAAGCTAAGAAGAGTAAACTTAAACGTAACTAAATTTATAGCGTTTTAGTCTTAAAAGAACGTATTTACTTATATACCTTTACTTTAATACTACGACTTAAAGAAGCATACTTAAATTAAAACCGATATATTATAATATATAATAGTAAGTATTTTATTTTAGCTTAACGATAAAAGTCGCTACTATTTAATTGCATTTTAGTTAAGAAAGCTTATAAAAGCTAAGTTAAACTATAAAGTCCCGGACTAAGAACTATTTATTATTATAAAGTTATTTAAATACTAGCAACACTATATTAAAGGAGCTACGTAATAAGTAAAGGTCTTATTTAACTACTTTAACCTTTTAACGTTTATACGCTAAACTTCTTTAAATCGGAGATAAGCATAATAGTACATATACCTAGCGCTATTTAACTTTATAATTAAGTATAAGGTAGGGAAATTAAACCTAGCTAAAGCACTATTAAGAATACTAAAATATAAGGGTAAGAAGCCCTTATTTATAAAGTTACTATTAAAGCTTTAGTTAAAGCTAGCACTAAAAAATTATATAACTACTACTAATCTATAAAAGGATAATAAGAAGTCTTTATAAGTTAAGGAAAGCTAAACCTTAAGCTAATATAAGCGTAGTAAGTTGCCTTTATATAAAGAGAATATATAAGCTTTTATATAACTAACTATTACTAACTTAAAAGCGGACTTTAAGTAACTAGCTATATAAGCTAAAAAGAGAGCTAGTTATAAATAGCTACTCTTAAAGAAGACTATAAAGGATATTGCTTATATGTTATAGAATCTAAACGGCCACGCCTAGACTCCTTACTTTACTCTTAAGGAAGCCCTACGGAACCCCGCGATAGGAACGCCCGGAGCACGCACTACAAAGGCTCGCCTAAAGAGATACGACGAACATTACTAGTCGGACCCCGCTAAGGTTTCCGGGATATAACTATAGATAGTTAGGAGCTTACCTAACTATAGTTTATAACGTATCTAACTATAGGAGATACTATAGAAACTATCGGGCGGATTCCGCCGGTATCTTTAAGGGATTTCTAGGGATTTCCGCGGGATATCTTAACTATAGTTCGACCCGTTTCTAACTACGGAAGCACCCCGGAAGACATAGAATAAACCTTACCGCGATTTTTAAAGGATATCTAAGGATATTTAAAGGATTTCCCCGACTATAGTCTATAGTATTTCTAACCGGGCTTATACTTAGTTTATTAAGCGATTCTATAAGGATATTTATAGTTTACTTTATATACTATAAATAGTATAGTTAAAGATCCTTAAAATTAGCTTAAAGAACTAAGTATAAAGTAGCTAGCTATACCTTTAAAAAATAGATAAGCTTTTTACTATTTCTAAACCCCTATATACGTTTATATACGGTAATTAGTCTATTATACCGGCCTAACTAGCGGTAATTAGTCCGTAGTACCGGCCCCGACCGGCGGTAATTAGTCCGTAGTACCGGCCTTAACTAGCGGTAATTAGTCCGCGCCTTATCCCCCTATCCTTACGCTATAAGGCGTAGTAAATAGTAGCAATTCTTACTTATTTAGACGGAAATCCCCCGGATATCCGCTAAGCTAAGAGCGACTATATCGCATAATTAAGTACTTATCTTATAAGAAGTTAAATACTAAACGATATTTTCTTCGGTAAGAAGCTCTTATTAGCCTTTAAGTCTAACCTTAATAATAAGCACCTCTTCCTTAACGCGCTCGTAATAGAACTTTAAGACGAGCAGGCCGTAAGAGCGGAAGAGGCCGCGGCTTACCGGGCATACCGGTTTAACAATCTCCCCTACCCCTTTTTAGGGTACTATACCGCGATAGCCTATAGAGCTAGATAGGACGTAAAACGAGTCCCGCTTAGCTAGGCTAAGACTACTACCTTTTAAGAGGCAATCCGCTTTTAAAATATTAATAAAGGATAGACTATAAAACGATAAAATCTATACGATTAAGTAAACTAGATTTAGTATTACTTAGACGGATCGATTATCCTCTAAATAGAAAAAGTAAGGATAAGCCGACTTTAAAACTATCCGGCTCCCCGCCCGCTAAATACCCTCCGGATCGAGCCTATAATAAAGTTACTTTTTCCTTAAGACGATAAGCTTAGCGGATATTTCCACCGCATACTGCTAATAGAATTTAGCCTAAGGGCCTTAACTAAAAATCCGCCTCGGAGGATACCCGGTAGTTTTTTAGTTTAGTATTACTATTTAGCCTCGTTTACTATAGCCGCGCTAACTAAGGCATTTTCGGGACTCTTAATTAATAAAAATAAGCTTCTTACGCCGGGGGCTTTACGGCGCACCGGATTCCGGGACGTATATAAAACGGAAGGCTAAGCGCTTAGCGAGAGTATTAAGACTAAGACCTTAATAATAAGCGATAAGGACGTGGTAAGTAATACCCTTAGTAGGCTAAACCTATCTATACTAAGCGCGTAAATACTAAGACTAAGCATAGCCTTAAGCCCCTTAGTAAGAATAGTAGCAATATCGAACGAATAATTCCTTAGTCTCCTTTAAGCACTAAGAAAAGAAGACGCGCTTACTAGGCCCTAAGAAAAACCTTAACTATAAGCTAAGGATATAAGGAGATTTAACCTATTAAGACCTCTAAAAGCGTCCTTTAACGAAGTCTAGGAAGATAATAAAGCTAGTACGTTCCGAGGAGTTAACTATTTTATCGACTCTATCCGCCGAAACGCTAGTAAAGGCGAGGCTTATATAGACGAATTAGCTATTTAACTG
>JAPEBW010000860.1:0-36634 GCA_027405785.1 Ophiocordyceps robertsii
ACTTATTAAAATTCTCTCCGCCGCCCGCCCTTTCTCTTTTCCTTTTTTCCTTTTATAATTATATTTCCCTTTACCGCCGGCTATAGCCCGCCGCACCTCGCTTACTCTTATATATATAACTTTTACTACCTTAAGCCTATAATCCTTATACTCCCGTTTTAAGTCCCTTTATCGTTTAATATCTCTTATAGCTAAGACTAGCTATTCCGTAACTACTTTTCTAGCCCGCTCTCTTATAAGCCCTTATACCTTTAATATAAAGGATATAAACAAGCTTTTAAGCTTTATAGAAATAAGGCGGCTATCCTCCGTAGCTTTAAGTCCCTTAGCGAGAGTTAAAACCTCTAAGTTTAAGCTTTTATATAAACCTACGCCGCTTTCTATAGCCGCGCTTAAGCTAACGGATTCGACTTAAACTACGGCACTATAAAGGACGGCCTATACTACCCTTTTTAAATACTTAACTTAAATAACTTACCTTACGGCCTTATACTATAGCGAGGTCTAGATAGCCGGTTTTATAGTAACTTAGCTATACCTTTTACTTAGCTTTTACTATCCGGAAGCCCCCGCTACCTATATATTTTTTAAGGCATAGCCGGAAATCTTTATTAGCGGAATAACTAGCCGATATTTAACGCCTTAAGGTTAGCTAACCTCGCTATAGTCTTATAATCTATAATAGCCGCTATAGCTAGCGAAAACCCGCTTTAGCTAAACGATTAAAACGATATCCGCGCTATCCTTAACTATATATTTAAGGCTTAGCTTAACTAGTTTATACTTAGGTTTATAGCGGCGTCTTAAGCTACTATAGCTTAAACCTTATCTCGCTTTATATATAGTCTAGCCCGTGCTATAAAATCCCCTTCTTAGCTTATAGCCGCTATAGGCCTTAAAGACCTATTTAGTCCCGCTTAGCGAACGCTTTTCCCGCCCGCCGCTATGCTTAGCTTAGCTATATAAAGGCGTATAAGCGCCTTATTATAGTCTATCCGCCGTGCTTTCTTAACTAAAGGAGATAGCGATAACTAGCCTCGCGATATATTCCGTCGCTTAATTTTATAGGAGCCGCTAATAGTAACTAATACGATCCTTAATAGACTTAGCTTCGTAGGCTTATACTCCGGTAACGAGATTATAATAATTAAGAGTTTCCGCCTAGCTATAAACTACGCTAAGTTTTACTTATAGGCCCGTAAAGAGTTTAAACGCGACTTAACTTTAACTTTAATAATAAAGTTCTTAAGCTTTAATATCCGCTTTATTAGCCGTACTAATTACGCGCTTTATATTCTTACCTTTAAGGCCCCCTTTATATAAAGGTTCTTTAAGACTATTAAGTACGTTTAAAACCTTAAGAGTAAGGAGTTAGGTATTAAGGCTATTAAGGACCTTATTACCCGCTTTTAAGTAAGAATATAGACGTTTAATACCCCGGTGCTAACTATACCTATTAATATTAGCGGGACGGCCTACTTTTACCTTAATACTTTCTTAGTAGCTAAACGCGCGTTAGTTAGCGGAAAGGCGTAAGTAGTAGCGCCGTATAAAAAGGATAATAAGTCGGAAAGCCTAGCGACGGAAAGCGGGGGATAATTACGATAGCGGTAGTAAGTAAGATATAATATCTTGCTTATAAGCAGCTTATAGGGCTAGTAAGTAAAATAAGAGACTTAACGGAGGATTAAAAAACGGTATAAAAAGGGTAAGTAAGATAATAATATAAAATAAGGCTTAAATAAAGCTAGTCTCTTATAACGTATCTTATTAAGGAACTTAAGTATTCCTTAGCGCGGAGACTCCTTACTACTTAATAAGGGCTTAAATATACGCCTTAAATAAAAGTCGGAAAACTTTATTATAAGTTTTAGCTAAACGCGCTAATCGCCTTAATAAGGACGAAGCTATATAACTAAATATAAGATAAGGATTTATAATAAAGCCGCTTATTAACTATCTTAAGCTACTTAGCTACTATTAGTTAAATAAGCCGGAAAAACTATTAAAAGGATAAGGATAGCGCACTATTAATATAGTATAAAGATACTACTATAAAGCTATTACTTAACACCCCCTTTACTTTATTCTTACTTTAAACCGATAAGGATATTGGCTTTTCTTTCTTACTTAAGGGAGTTATTACGGAATTTAAACGGCTATGCCCGGACTCCTTACTTTACTCTTAAGGAAGTCTTATAAAACCCCGTAATAAGAACGCTTAAAGCACGTACTATAAAGGCTTACTTAAGGAGATACGACGAATATTACTAGTCGGACCCCGCTAAGGTCTTTAAGATAATATTATAAAGGGTTAAGAGCTTACCCGACTATAGTTTACGACGTCTTTAATTATAAAAGATACTATAAAAACTATTAAGCGGATTCCGCTAGTATCTTTAAGGGATTTCTAAGGATTTCCGTAGGATATCCTAACTATAGTTCGACTTATTTTTAACTATAAAAGCACCCCGGAAGATATAGGATAAACCTTATTTTATCGTTTAGGGTTATTATGCTCGTTTTACTACGTTTTTAGCTAATTTTTAAGCATATCTTTTAAGAATCTCTTTGTTTTTTAAAGTATATCTAAATTTTAATTCTTATAACGAAGATTATAATTAGTTTCGAAATACTCGCTATATTATTTAAATATATCTTTTATAACTAAGTTAAGAAATTCCGTATCTTCTTTAAGCTTATTAGCTAGCTTATCGTTCTTTTTCTTAAGATTATCTTTATCTTTATATAGATTAATAATATATATAAAAAGAGATACGTAATCTTCTTTTAGCTTAATAATTTTACTTATTAATACTAAGTTACTATCTTAAAGGTTTTTAATAGTTATTTCGTTATACTGCTTAAAAAGCAAAAGTTATTCGATTTTAATCCGGTTATTAGTGTTTTCTTATATAAGTTCCTCTTTATTAGCTTCTATATCCTTTTTAAGGTTTTCTATAAAACCTTAGTATTAGTAATAAGTTCCTTAATCGTTATAATAAGTTTATTAAAAGTCTTCCTCGGTTTAAGAAACTATCCGCTTCCTTACCTATTTAAAAGATATATAAGGTAGTTATCTTCGTAGTATTAAGTTTAGGATAGCTACCTATACGCCTTATATTCGATAATAATAACCTTATTAAGATATTTTATAAAAGGAGCGTAAGGCCCGTTTTTATCTTCGTTCTTAAAAGTAGGCTCTTTGTTTATTTTGCTAAATTCGAGGTTTTCGGGATTATAGCTACTATTATGTTCCGTATATAAAGGTATAATATTTAAATTAAAATAAAGAGCGTTTTCGCAATCTTTGTTAATAATCTATAAAGAAGTTCCGTACTTATAATTATTCTTAGTCTTAAAAGCATTCCTTTACTAATCGTTTAAGCTTTTAGCTTCTATTTTTATCTCTTTATTAAGTTCTTTTTTATAAAGACCCTTTATAAGCAAACTAATCTTAAACGGACTAAGGGTTAATATAATAAGCTTAGTATCGATTTCTTTAGTATCCTTAATTAAAGGTAGTAGTAAAGTATATTACGGATTATAGGCTAAAAGGGCATTATTCTTACGAATAGGCATATTCTTTCCTTTAAAGGAATTCCTCTTCTTAATATAATCTCTTACGATATAGCCTTTCTTTATATAGTTAAAGCATTAAATAGCTTTTTTAGCAGGCTTTAGCGGGCTCGCTTTAAAGGTATTTAGTTTTATTACGTTACTTAAGTCGCGCTATTACTTTTTGTTATTTTTTTTATAACCTCGCTAAGCGTTAAACGGTGCTTCTTTTACTACTAGCGTTTAAACTACTTATTGTCTATCTAGACTGCTAGACTAATATAGTCTAATAGTGTCTTTAGCTTATTTAAGCGGTAAATTTCGTCCTTAACCTTTTCTTTAAAACCTTCGTAAAAAGTCGCTATAAGGGCATCGTCTTCTTATTTTAGCTTAAAAGTTATCTATCGGAATCTAGCTATATAAGATAATAAAGACGTAACTTACTTAAGGCTTTTTAATTTATGCTTTATTAATTGTTGCTTCTTTATAATTCCGAGCGTTTTTTATAGAGCTTCTTTAAAGTTTTTAAAATTGTTAAAAATGTTCTTTATCTTAGAATTCTTATTTTTAAGACTATTATCTATATAGTCCCTAAGAATTAGTTTAAACTAAGTTGCGGCTAGGCCTTATAGGCAACTAAATATAAATATAACCTTTACTACTTCTTAATTTATCGTAGTAAGATAAAACTAAAAGCAAGCTTTAAGAGAGATAATAAACTCTTATAGCTTAGCTCTTTTTTTAGTATAAGATTCGGGAGCCTTAATCTTTAAAATAAAACTACTATCTATAAAGCTTATAAGGGGATAAGAAAGCTTTAAATGCCTTAAACTAGCTTATAGCTAACTAGTTAGCTATAGTATTATAAAAGTAGATATTATTTTTTTATTTATTATAAATAAATAAAGGTAATTATAATAAATACCTTTCTCTTACTTAATAGCTTAAAGAACTTACTAAGTATATAAATACTAAGTATTCTTTATCGGAGCTATTAATTTCGTAAAGATTCTTATAAGCTAGCCTTATATTATAGAACCCTTAGTATTTCTTATATACTAAGTAGTAAGGCGTAATTTATTTAAATTTAATTTACTAGCCGGAAAGTATAAGAGAGTAATTTTACTACTTTAATAAATTAGCTATTAAATCCTTACCTAATTAGCTAAGTATAGGGGGGTGTATAAATTATATAAGAACCCGCATTAAATAGCCTAGCTTCGGCTCGTTATTTTCTAAGTCCTTACGTTCTTATACGGTGTCTATAACGTTATATACGGAACTAAGGAGGTTAGGGTGGCTAGATAAAACAAGGATCCGCTTAGACCTAAACCAACATTAACTAACTTTAAACACGAATTGCCGCATAAGGAAGGGATATCTAGCCACGGGGTAAAATGCTTTGAAATTAACATTCCTCGGGCTTTAAGACCGCTCGAAGGCCGGTCCGGATATGTCACTCCGTTCCCTTACATTTGTCTATAAAAGGCGAATCTCCCGCCACTAAATAGCTAGAGATTCTACAAGCACTCACGCACTTAATTCTTTATTAATCAATTCTAGCTTAATCCTGCCTTATATAACATCGACTCCCCTATCACGTGCCGTCACGTGATCTCATAGTTTCCCCACAATTTCGCTGCTACTTTAACTTTTAATAAAAAGGGAGAAGAAGACTTAGTGCTAACTACTAAACCGAATAAGGTAAGGGTATCTTATTATGCGGATTTCTCGTATTAAAACTAGTTAAAGAAGAAAAAAAAAAGAAAAGGAAAGGAGTTAAAGGAAACAAAAGGAAGGACCTTTTTTTATACCTTTTTAAGGCTACTAAAAGGCTTTTCTTTTCTATGCTTTTATATAATTTTATATGCTAATCTATAACTTATACCTTATATAACTTATAAGGTTATTAAACTACTTCTTAAGCTAATAAAAATAGCTTATACTATCTTTATTACTAGTTATAAGTAATATACGCTTTATTACTTATAACTAGCTTATAAGACTAGATATCTTTATTTTAAAACCTTTAACGAGATTTTATCTTTTTTTAAAAAAAAGGCCTCTTACCTTAGCTTTATATAAGGTATCTATTAATTATATAAGGTATTAGTAGATTTATTTTATACTAATCCCGTTACTAGCTAAAGCTAGCCTAAGCCGATTTAAGGTATATTTAACCTATACCGCTTATAGTTAGTACTAGCCGTCTTAAACCGTTAGGCTATATCGTCTCTCCTTTAACTACCGGTATTTACTTTAATAGTTATAACTTATAATTAGCGGTATCTACTTTATAAGTTACTCCTTTATATTAAGCGGTATTTACTTTACTAAATATTAGTACCTTTAGTACTTAAGATTACTTATAAAATAAGGGTTTTATTATACTTATATCCTACGTTATATAACAAAGGTTAAAAATAAAAAATAAGTAAACTTAATTTACTTTATAATAAAGAAACCGCATTTTTTACCTTAGCTCTAGTCTTTATACTTATTAAGCATATACTTATTATTAAAGCAAAGCTTATTAATCTTACAAATTCGCCGGATAAACTATCTTAATTTATATACGCTTAAATTATAAATCACGAGAAAAAGGCTAATTAATAAGCATAAAATATATATAAATTTAAAAACTAATTAATATTATATTTAAAAAGACTTTTTATAATACCTTGCTAATATTACATTTAACTTTACCCGGATATAAGTATTAGCTAGCACTAAGTATACTTTTATAGAAGGATAAGTAGAATTTAATATTTATATCTTTAAAACCCGGTATAAGTAGTTAGCGGTAGGAGCTATATATAATAAAGTATAAGTTACTAACAAACTTACTATAAGCTTACTACTAACTTAATCTTTAAGCATTTTATATTAAGTAAATATTATAAACTTAATAAGATATATTATTATTAAAGCTTTTAGCGGACTTAAAGTTAATATATAAATAATTTAGCTTAGGCCTTATATATAACGTACTATTTATAGTATAGCTAATATACTTATCCTGCTTAGTATAACGGCAAGCCTTTTTTTACTATAATAAAAAGGATCTTTACTATATAAGACTTTAAATTCTGCCTTAATAAAAATAAGCTTACTTATAATCTTTTTACTAACTAGCCGCTTATAATAGTAAATACTAATAATAAGCTAATTTAACTTTATTAAAGTTAGTATATTAATACTATAATTAACCTTTACGATTAAGTATAGTTTATAAATATTAGTTTTATAGTATATACTATAATAAGCCTTAGTCCGCTGCGGGTAATCCGGAAAGTATTGCTGCTATTAATAAATTAAATAACGCTAGTAGTATAGCTTAAATTTAGAATCAGCCTTAATTATAAGATTAAGGACTTAATTTTTACTTTAAGCTAAGCATTAAACGGGAAATATTACCTTTAAAACTTAAATCTTAAGATAAGGTAAAAATAGATAATATAGATCTAGAGCTTATTTATTATTATTATAAGCTCGCGGATAACATCCCTTTATTATACAAAAACAATGTACTATAAAGGTTTACTCTAACTATTATATAAAATTACTTTGAGCTAATAATTAGCACTAAACTAAGCTAATATTATAAGTATATCTACTTTATAAAAAAGACGAAGACTTTACTAATTAAATATATAATAAGCTTTATAGGAGAAGCAAAATAAAAAAAGCTATTAAAGGTACTTTATTTACTTTGCTAGTATTTATTATTTAAAGATTAATAAATAATAATAAAAAGACTGTATAATTATTAATACTTGCGCGCTTAATAATATCGCAACATTAAATATTTACCTTATTTTGTTTTAGATTAACATAATCTAAAAGCTTCGTAGAAAGATTCTTATCTATATAGTTAATACCCGCTTATTTTTTTATAAATCTCTTATTTACTTAAAATATAAAAACACTTTAAAATAATTACTTACTAAGGCTTTAAGCGCTTTATAATAGCCCTTATAAGTTATAAGAACTTCTTTACTTAGGTTTAAAGGTTTATAAACTAAATTATTAAACACTATATTAACTATACTACGGCGTATATTAATAATATCGTTATGTTCTCCGACTTTACTAAAGAATATGTTCCTGACTTTATAACGATCTTTAAGCTTTTTACGGAGTATAACCTTACTTTTGCTACTAAAAAGTGTTTTTAAAAATATCTTTTAATTTAGCTCTTAAGGTTTTAAGTTAATAAAGTTAGCTTTAAAAATACTAATAAATATATATATACCCTTAACTCTATTTTATTCCTTAATACCTTTTAAGCGCTTAAGAAATAAATTAGCATTATTAACTCGCTTTAGCACCTTATTACTTACTTTGCTTAGTAAATCGCCCCGTTAGAAAAGTAAAAGACTACTAAGTTAAAAACTATAAAAGATAATAAGTAGCTTTTAAGTAGTAGGTATAAGTATATTTTATAGTTAAGACTAAGTTTACTTTAATTTTAGCGGAGCTTAAAGCTTTTTAAACAATAATTATAGTACTTCCCCTAAACGCGGTGCTTTATTATTATAACCTATATAAGCTACTTTTTATTAAGTTAAATATAAGCTACGAATTTAAGTTTAGTATTATTATATTCTATATTACGCTAAGTATTTCTTAGGATTTAAAGCAAAGACCACTTTAAATAAGTCTCCGTTTTATTATATACTTAAGCCGCTAATTATAAAGCAATAAACTATACTATTAAGTTATAAAATTAAAAGTCGCCTACTTAATATAAGCGTGCTATAAACTCCGATTATACTTAAATAGTATAAAATAAGTAAAAGTAAAAGTTTGTACTTATTATCCTGCTACTTATACTACTATTAGATAGTAGTCTTTTTTTACTATTAATTTTAAAATTAGCGACTACTTAACCTTTAACTTTTAATACTTTTAATAGTTTCCTCTTAAAGTTTACTATATTTTTAAGGCTTAGAATATCTTTATAAACTCCTTTTCCTTGCTTTTTACTAAAACACCTCCGCTTCTTAAATTTTAAAACTTAACCGAGATTAAGAAGATAAAGCTCTTTCTAAATAAGTCTACTTTATTCTTAAGGCCTTTATTATCTTAATACTCCACTATGAAATTAAAGATATATACGCTTTAAACAATAAATAAAGCCTTATATTAAAATAGCTTAATACGGATAAAGCTTAAAAAGAACAACTCTTTTTTTATATAAATAGCTTATTATACTTTAAAGAGACTAATAAGCGCCGCTGCTTATATATTTCTAACTTTTATATAAACCTAATTATTAAGGATAAATACCTCTAGAATTTTTATTTTTAACACCGTAATATATAAAAAGAACTATTTAAAAGCTTTATTATGTTTTGGTTTTCCTAATAAATTAACAAGCGATTAGCTAAGAATTATACTTATTATTATAACTAAATAAACCCCCTTAAGCCGGCGGGGGAACTAGTTTTTATTAATTCTTTAAGTATCTTATATTTTATTATTATTCCAGACATTAATATTAGCCTCCTAAGTATTCTCTTTAAAGGTCTTTTAAAAATAATAACGCTTAGGGAATACTTTAATACTTTGCTTATAGTATTTAATAAATTCTTTAAGATATACCCCCTTCTTTTAAGCTATAACTACTTAACTCCTAATAATAAAGTACAAACACTTTAAAATAAACTTATTTATTATAATTAGGGGATTCTTTACTAAATTATCTTTAATAGCGACTTAAAGTTATATCCGCTTTTTAATATACTACTTAAGTTGCGTTTAGATTTAAGCTTTTAATCTTTTTTACTTAATACCTTTAAATTAATAGTCTAGTAAAACGTTAAAACTAAATAGTTAATATTAATTTACAGTTTTTTACTACTAACTTCCTTAATAAATATCAAGTTAAAGCCTTATTACCGTTTTAATTCTCTATAAATAACTTTTATTCCGCGGTTACTTAAACGTCTTTAAGCGAGCTTATTTTAAGCTAATCTATAAATAAATACTAATAGTATTTTAAGAACTAAGCCAGGACTATTAACTAGTAAATACTTTAAGACTAAGCTAAGATATTCTTAAACGTAAAGAAGGCCTATTTCAGGTATTTAGTAAAAGAGCATTTTATATTAAGAGAATCAGCTTATAATTAAAAGGTATAATTAGGTTACTAAGTAATAAAACTCTTATTTAGTTATTTTAGTAGCTTTTTAATAGCCTATATATATTAAGAAGTCATTTAAAATAAGCAGGGAAATAATAAGTAGTTTAATAAATAACAACAAACAATAAATAGTCCTTATTAAAAGGGAGGTCTATAAAAGGTCTATATACTAAAGGGTAAAATAGCCTTTAGCCTATACGTAGATAAAAAATTAAGGGAAGCCTTAAAGAGGCTAAAATTAAAAGAAGCCTTAAGGAGGCTTATGCTACTACTACTACTACTACTACTACTACTACTACTACTACTACTACTACTACTACTGCTACTACTACTACTACTACTACTACTACTACTACTACTACTACTACTACTACTACTACTACTACTACTATTAGTAATAGCGTATTTACTGCTATATTAAGGAATAAATATAATATACCCCCTTAAGTTAAGCCTTATTAAAAAGGGGAAGACCTTAATAGCTTTAAATAGCTATTATAAGTTAAAGTCTATAAAAGATAAGTAAAGGCCCGTAATATAAATAAGATAAAGCTACTTTTAAAATTTAAGGAAGCGTTGTTTTAATAGTAATTTGCTAAGACTATCTGCGACTTATTATTATAAGGGGATAAAATTAATAGAAAGGATATTCCGAAGGAATTCTTATCTAGCTTAGTAGTTATAGATTTTAACCGACTTTAAGGCCGTTTAACTTTTTAGGATTTTTAAGGTAACAAGGCGTATAGCCTGCTTATTATTATAAATAATCGTTAGGATTTAAATATTTAGTTTAAGGGAGAAACTAATAAAAGAATATAAAATTGAGATAGGTTCTTTTACTATATTTAAGAGAGCTAAAAGCTCTACTTCTATAAATAAGGTAGTAACTATATACTGCTTCTTAGTAGACTAAGTAATAAGTCTGTTAAAAAGGCTTATAACGTATCCTTAACTTAACTTTCTAGTCTTTAGGTTATCTATAAAAGCTATATCCGTATAAGTAAGTAGCTCTGTTTTTTCGGGATTAGAGAATTCGATGGTAAAATAACATAAGAAATAAAAGTAAGAAATAATAAACTCTGCTAGCTATATATATTGCCGGGAGGGATTTTTTATAAATTCTACGAGGGTATTAAAGGCTTAGGAGATCTAGCTTTATAGAAATTGCTAGAAAGTTAAGAGATCTAATAAAGAGTTAGTAGTAGTAGATTTCTTCGTTAAACGTAGTAGCTATAGTCTTTTTTAAGGTATTAAGAATAAGAAAGGGGGATTCCTTTTAAATAAAAGGGTTAAGGTTATATATATTGCGTATTTTATTAATAGAAGTAAACTAGTAAATATATAGCTTTCGAAGCTACTAGTCTTAAATAATATATAGTCTTAAAAAGAAAGTAAAGGTGCTATTATTTAAAAGGGAATACGTCTTTTTAAAACGAGATATAAAGTCTTTAGCCTCTTTCTTGTTTTTCTTTTAAAATATTATAATAATATCGTCGATATAAAAAAAGGTAAGTAAGGAATTTACTATATAGATTTAAGGTTTCTTAAGGTATTATTTAAGCTATAAGAAAATAAAGGTTAAGAAAAGCTCTTTTTATTAAAGAAAAGGTAACCGTTAAAGTCTATAAAAGGCTTTTACTAGCTATAATACGTTTTTAGGTATTTTAAAGCAATCTAGGAAATAAATATAAATCTCTTTATTAAGGTCTACGTAAGTAAATATATTAATAGCGTTAAAGGATTAGGTTTCAAAGTCGAATTTTACGACTATAGCTATAAGAATATTATATCTATTCCTAGATATAATAGTAAATACGCTGCAATAGTAGCAGTAGCAGCAGCAGTACTAGTAGTAGTAGTAGTAGTAGTACAAGCCTCCTTAAGGCTTCCCTTAATTTTTTAGCTACGTATAAACTCAAGGCTATTTTACTCTTTAGTATATAGACCTTCTAAAGACCTCCTCTTTTATAAAGACTATTTATTATTCGTTATTATTTATTAAACTTTTTAATGTTTCCCTGCTTATTTTAAATTACTCTTTATAATATATTGGCTCTTAAATAGCTTCTAAAATAATAAAATAAGAGCTTTACTACTTATTTACTTAATCCTACTTTTTATTTATAAGCTAATTCTTTTAATATAAATTGCTCTCTTCTTAAATACTTTTAATAGGCCTTCCTTATATAAAAAAGGTATAAGCCCGGAACTATTTTACTTTATATAAGAGAAATTAGTATTTACGGCACCTTTATTTTATAACGCCCCTGCTAGTTAATAACGCCCTTTAAAAGTAAAAAAGGCTCTCCTTAGGGAAAATTACTTATTGAAGCACTTTTATTTACGCTGCCTTATTTTCCCTCTTTACTAAAATAATAAACTTTAAAAGCTCTTTAAAGAGAATTGTCTTTAACGGCCCTTTTAACTAAGAACATTAGATTTTAATAATATAAAAATACGATATTTCCTACGGAATTAAGGATTAAATCGATCTTTTAATTGCCTTGTAAAAGCTCTTTTTATAGCTTCTTAAGAAACCCTAATTCTTATAAGTAAATCTTTTAGTAAAGGAAATTACTAACCTTTTTATTAATAATTTAAAACCCTACGAGTTCCTTTATTTAAGGTATTAAACTAATTTATAGAGCTATAAGGACTAGTAAAAGGCCCTTTTTACTTTATAGTAATATATTATAAACAATATCGGAAATTATTATTTTATAATCGTAGATATTTACGACGTTCTTGCTAAGCTTTCCTTACTATAAAGACAAGTATAGCTCTTTTTATATAAAAAGGGAAAAGAAGTCCTTATAAATTTAAAAAGGATTTAACCTTTACTAACTAAAGCTAACTTAGCTACTTTAATTATAAACTAATAAAAGACCCTTAAAAATATAAAAAGAATATAGTTTTTAAAGGCATAAGGGCTACGCCTTATACAAAGCTTTTTAAAAGCTATTTTTAGCCTTAGTAGCTCCTTTACTAATTATAAAATTAACTAAATAAACGATAAAGTAAAATAAGATAAAAATAGGTAGTAAGAGACTTTTTTAGATAGTATTAAAAATTTAGAAATTTTTAAAAAGCAATAAGCTATAATATTAACGAAGAAATCGAAATCTACTCTTTTTACTACTTTTTAAAGCTACTATTTTAAGGACCTTTCTTCTTTTTTAGCATTTTTATTACCTTTTTGCCTTAATAAAAAATAGTATTATTATGCAAATTGTTTTTATTATAACGGAAAGATACGAGTAAATAGCTAAAAACTAAATAAAGAAATCTAGAAAACGATTAACGAATTCCTTACTATTTCTTATAATAAAGCCTTGGTTGAAAACGCCCTTTATAAGGCCGAGAAATATAAATCCGCAAATCTTTAATCGGATTTTAAATCTTTAGAAAACCCGAATTTCATAGATATATTAGTATAACTCGTAGCCGTAGCTAAAACGGCCCCTCTTACTATATTATAGTTACCCGCATAAACGTACCTATTAAAAAACTTGTTTATCTTTAATTGCAGATTAAGTAGGTATATTTATAACGCTTAAGACCGCTTTTTAAATTATATAATAATATAAGCCTTAGCTTTAGCTGGCTTAAAGAAGTCTGAAATCCTTAGATATAGTACTATCTTTATGCTAATTTCTACTAGATTATTTTAAATAAATAACGTTACCTTTATACTTACTTTTTATATAAGTATTACTTCTTTACTAAAATTATATTAAGCAAATTTCTACTAGAATCAATCAATAGGTAGTGTTCTTATTACTACTAAGTAAGTCTATAAAATATAGCTTTTATATAATTAATACGCTATTTAATATAAGAAACATAAAGCAGCTTTTTTTTTACCTTAATTCCTTCCTCGTCTTTTTTATCCTTTTCCTAAACGGAAAGAAAGCAAGAACTTACTATAACTACTTTTTTATCTTCTTATTAACTTTAGTATAAGAGACTAAAGCACCTTAATAAGTAGGCGTTGCGAAAAATACTCTTTAATAAGGGTATATCTATTCCTACCTTTTTTAACTATTTTTAACTATAAGTCTTAAAAGCTTAGGAAAGCCAAAAGAATTATATTATAAGTATAGCTAGCTATAAAGGCTATAAGGTCTTTTTATCGGATTTTTTACGACCTCTTTTCGCTATTAAATTCTCATAATAAGAAGCAGGTTACTTTCCTTATTAAGAACGAATTTACTAACCTAATTCTCTTTTATACCCTTCCGAATTGAATATTAAAGGACCTTCACGACTACCTTATTAGCTTTTAAAGCTTTATACAGAGGCAATTTACCCTTGCTATTTATAAAATATATAAGAATAATAATAAGGCCTTATAAAAAGAATACTAAGAATTTATTACGGAATAAGGAATTATTAACGAACTTTCTACTCTTTATATACTAGCTTAAAACGGCTTTTCGGAGCGTGCTAAGGGGGTATTTTTCTTAAAGGCCTATATAATGCGAATTTCCTTAAATTTACTTATTACTTTTTAGCTAGAAATCTAAAAAAACGGCTACTTTCTTTTATAATAAGATATTTTAATACACTTCTTAAGGTCCTTAGACTTCCTTTACTAAGAAACTATAAGCCTAGCTTTTCGGAAATAGTAAGGGAATTCCCCCTCTTTCCTTAAAATCTTTTACTATTTATATATATAGCTATAAAGCTTACTTATTAATAATAAAGGCTCTTAAAAATACTATAAAAAAGACCTTAAGCTTAAAAATTATACAAAAGTCGGCTTTTTAGTTAGCTACGATTTTATTAATATCTATCGAATTTTTATCCTTTCTTTATAAACGATTTAAAGGGTATAAAACGTTATATTTTATAAGTAGTTTTTCTTTATAAAGATAATACCTTTATAAAACCCCGTACTAATTAAGGAATACGTATTTTAACTAAATATTTTAGATTATAATAATACTATATATAACAATTTTTAAAGTACCGAAATTAAATTATAAGACGCAATAAAAATAATAAAGTTAAATCCTCTTGTTAATACGTAGCTTCCGACTTTAAATTCCTTACTAAAACCTAATACTATAAATACACAAAATATACTATTAAAGAACTTTAAAGAGGCGCTTTCCGATTATTGTTTTCCCGGCGAAACTACATTACGTTATATCTTTTAAATCGAGCTTTTAATCCGCTTACCTTAAAGTATTAATTTTAAGGGTATAATTAATATTCTTATAGCGGAAAAGATACTAGAAAATATATAAGATCCTTAAGAGCTTTCTTTTAAGCCTTTTTTATCTTCTTAATCTTTAGGGCATTATACTGCTTTTACCGCTTTAGCACCCCCTTCCTTAAAGCTTTTATAAGCTACATTTAACGCTTTTTTCTACGCTTTTTAGAAAATGAAGATAAATAGTAAAGATTTACCGCTACTCCTTTGCATTTAGTTATACTTAGCAATATATTAATCCGGCAAAGAATTTAAAAAACCCGGAAAAGTAAAGTAGAAATCCTTATTTAAAAAGAAGACCTTCTTCTTTAAATATACGCCTTAAAATTTAGTTACTACTTAACCCTTACTTTTAGCTTAGACTTTTACTTTTAAATTTAATAAGCATTAATATCTACGAAAACTTAAGGCCCGCCTTTATATACGCGGAGATTTATTGCCTTAAAATAATAAAGAAGCTTATATAGCTACTTTAGCAGCAAGGAATTTCCGTATTTTTCTAGCTATAGTAGTAAAATTTAACCTTAAGACTTAATTCCTTAACTTAATTAATATATTAATTGATAAAGACTTTAATAAAAAGATTTATATTCATTTCCTAGATAGATGTAAAATACCTAAATATAGAATATAGCTAGTAAAAGCCCTTTATAGACTTTACTAGTTAATTATTTTTTAGTAAAAAGAGCTTTCTTCGACCTTTATTTTCTTATAGCTTTAATAGTACCTTAAGGGGCCTTATATCTTTATAGTAGAATTTATACTTACTTTCTTTTATATAAACAATATTATTATTATATTTTAAAAGAAAGGTAAAAAAGAAGCTAAAGACTTTATATGTCGTCTTAAAAAAACGTATTCCTTTATAAATAATAGCACCCTAACATTTTACTATAGAAAAACAGTACGATAATACTATACTGCTAAAAGGTCTCGGCCCGGCTTAAGTTAAGGGTCGGGACGCTAATTATCGTCTATATACTTATATCTTTTATACTAATATATAAGTAGCCGGGACGCTTATATCCTACGTTCCGTAATAATTACCGCCTTAAAAGGAAAGATAATAACGTCCTTATAATCTATAAAACGGGACCTCCTTAGTTTATTAAGCCGGTAGCTAGAAGCTACGCACGCGTATATTATTATGCGCGCTTAAGGGGAGCCTTATTTCCGTCTAGACATATAAGTCTACTTTTTTATACGGGGATCGAACCTATGCGAAAGAAATTGCTACTATTTACTACGGAGAAATAGTGTAATAATACTATACTGCTAAAAGGTCTCGCCCCGGCCTTAGTTAAGGGTTAAGACGCTAATTATCGTCTATATACCTATATTTTATATACCGATATATAAGTAGCTAGGACGCTTATATCTTACGTTTCGTAACACCTTTTTCTTAAGACTATTTATTATTAAAGACTAGTAGCTTTAAAAGCTATATATTAGCTAGTTTACTTATATTAATAAAATACGTAATATATATAACCTCGACCTTTTTAATTTAAAAGAGTCCCTTTTTCTTAATCTTAAGACCTTAAAGAAAAATATAGCTATTATATTTAACGAAGAAATCTACTACTATTTATTCTTTATAAGATCTATAAATGTTTTAGTAAATTTTATAAGACCGGATATTTTTAAAGCTTTAAATACCCTCGTAGAATTTATATAAAATTTCTCCTAGCAATATATATAGCGAGTAAAGTCTTTTGTTTCCTACTTTTATTTCTTATACTATTTTAGCATCGAAATTTTCAATACTAAAGATTTAGAGCTACTTACTTATATAGATATAGCTTTTATAGGTAACCTAAAGACTAGAAAATCTAGTTAAGGGTAAGTTATAAGCCTTTTTAACGGACTTGTTACTTAGTTTGCTAAAAGGCAATATAAGGCTACTATCTCGTTTATAGAAGTAGAGCTTTGAGATTTTTTAAATAGAGCAAAAGAACCTATTTTAATTTTACGCTTTTTTTCTAGTATCTCCTTTAAACTAAATACTTAAATCCCTACAATATTTTATAATAATAAGCAGACTATACGCCTTATTACCTTAAAAATCCTAAAGATTAAAACGGCTTTTAAGTACGTTAAAATCTATAACTATTAAACTAGGAAGGAATTTCTTCGAGATATATTTACTATCGATTTTATCCCTTTAAATTAATAAGTTATAGACGGTCTTACTAAACTACTACTAAAGTAACGCTTCCTTTAATTTCGAAAGTAGCTTTATCTTACTAATATTACGGACTTTTACCCCTTATCTTCTATAAGCTTTAACTCGGAATAGCTATTTAAGCTATCTAAGTCTTTCCCGTTTTAGGTTCGACTTAAGGGGGTATATTTTTTCTATTCCTCGATATAGTAGTTAATACGCTGCAACTAATAGCAGTAGTATTAGTAGTAGTAGTAGTAGTAGTAGTAGTAGTAGTAGTAGTAGTAGCAGCAGTAGTAGTAGTAGTAGTAGCACGAGCCTTTTTAAGGCTTCTTTTAATTTTAGCCTCCTTAAAGCTTCCCTTAATCTTTTAGCTATATATAAACTAAAGGCTATTTTACCTATTAGTATATAAACCTTCTATAGACCTTCTTTTTAATAAGAACTATTTATTATTCGTTATTATTTATTAAACTATTTATTATTTCCTTACTTATTTTAAACTACTTCTTATTATATATAGGCTATTTAATAGCGACTAGAATAATAAAACAAGAGCTTTACTACTTACTTAACTATTCTTACTTTTTATCTACAAGCTAACTCTTTTTATATAAATTGCGTTCTTACTAAATACCTTAAATAAGCCTTTTTTACGTTTAAGAAAAAGTTTAGAAATTTCTTACTACTAAAGTAGCTATTTAAGTCTTTTTATTATTCCAAAGCTATAAGTCTTTATATACATAAAGACGGGACTTAAGTTTTTATAGATATATATGCTTATTAAATTTATATATAAAATCTAAGCTAAAGGTAAAGGTTAAGAGGTTAATAATTTTTAAGGTATATAATTAAAGAAAAAGGTCTTTCTTTTAAATAAGGATTTCTACTTTACTTTTCCGGCTTCTTTAAATTCTTTACTAAAATAGTATATTACTAAGTTTAACTAAAAATAAGGTAGTAGCGGTAAATATTTATTATATATCTTCTTTTTCTAAAAGGTATAGAAAGAAGCGTTAAAAATATCCTTTAAAGGCTATACGGAAGGGGGTATTAAAGCGGTAAAAGTAATATAATTCCTTATAAATTAAAAAGCTTAAAAAGGCTTAGAAAAAGGCTCTTAAGAATCTTATATATTCTTTAGTATATCTTCCGCTACGGGAATATTAGTTATACTATTAGAATTAATACTTTAAAGCGGGCGGCTTAAAAGCTTAATTAAAAAGATATTATATAATATATTTTTATCGAGGAAATTATTATTAAAAAGCGCCTTCTTATAAATTTTTAATAGTTTATTTTACGTCTTTATAGTATTTAAGTCCGGCGATAAATCTAAGGTTAAGAGCTAAATATTAGTAAGAGAATTTAATTTTATCGTGTTTCTTATATCTTACGTAATAATTTTAGTACTTTTAAAATCGTTATATATAGTATTCTTATAATCTATAACATATAGTTAAAATATATATTCTTTAATTAATATAGGGTCCTATATAGGTACCGTCTTTTTAAAGCAAACTTACTTATAAAAAGTTATGTTTTATACTCTTTAAACCTCTTATTAAGAATAGATAAAAATTGGATAGATATTAATAAAGTTATAGGTAACTAAAAAGCCGACTTCTATATATTCTTTATGCTTAAGGTCTCTTTTTGCGGTATTCTTAAGAGCTTTTATCGTTAAAGAGTAAGCTTTATAACTATATATATAAAAAATAGAAAATGTAAAAGAAAATAAAAGAATCCTTTTATTAGTCCTTAGAAGCTAGGTTTATAAGTCTTTAGTAAGGGAAGTCTATAGCCTTTAAGGAGTCCTTTAAGACGTCTTATTATAAAGGATAGTAGCTTTTTTAAAGATTTCTAGCTAAAGGATAATTAGTAAATTAAAGGAAATTCGTATTATACGGGCCTTTAAGAAAATCACCCTCTTAACATGCTCCGTAACCCCGTTTTAAGCTAGTATATAAGGGGTTAAAGGTTTATTAATAATCCCTTATTTTATAATAAATTCTTAGTATTCTTTTTATAAGGCTTTATCGTTATCTATATAGATTTTATAAATAGTAAAGTTAAATTGCCTTATTATAAAGCTTTAAAATCTAGTAAGTGAGTTAAGAAGCTCTATTAATATTAAATTCGGAAGTATATAAAAGAAAAGAAAGTTAATAAAATCTTCTTTAATAAGGAAAGCAACCTTCTTCTTATTATAAGAATTTAATAACGAAAAAAGGTTATAAAAATCTAATAAAAAGGTCTTCTAGCCTTTAAAGTTAGTAATACTTTCAATGTAATTCTATTACCTTTAGAAGCTTATAAGGCTTATAGTTAGAAATAGTAAAAAACGTTGAAAAAAATATACTTTTATTAAAAAGAGTTTTTCGCAACACTTACTTATTTAAGTGCTTTAGTCTTTTATGCTAAAGCTAAAGAGAAGAGGAAGATATAGTTGTAGTAGTAAGTCTTTTCTTCTTTTCTATAAAGAAAGAGGATAAAAAAGACGAGGAAGAAAAAAAGAAAACAATTAAAGTAAAAAAAGAAGCTGCTTTAATTTCGTTATATTTAATAATATATAAATTATATAAAAGCTACGTTTTATATACTCCTTTAGTAGTAGTAAAAATACTATTTATCTAAGGATTTTAGTAGATTCTCGCTTATTATAATTTTAGTAAGAAAGTAACGCTTATATAAAAAGTCGGTATAAAGGCAACGTTATTTAATTAAAGTAATCCGGTAGAAATTTATATAAAGACGGTGCTATACTTAAGAATTTAGGAATTTCTAGACCCCGCTAATACTAAGGCTTACGTTAATATATAATTTATAAAGCGGTCTAAGGCGTTATAAATATATTTATTTAATCCGTAATTAAGATCAAATACGTCTTTTAATAAGTACGTTTATGCGGGTACTTATAATATAGTAAAAGGGGCCGGTTTAGCTATAGCTACGGCTTATACTTATATATTTATTCAATCCGGGTTTCTTATAGATTTAAAATCGAATTAAAAATTTGCAGATTTATATTTTTCGGCCTAATAAAAAGCGTTTTTAACTTAGGCTTTATTTTAAGGGATAATAAGGAATTTACTAGTAGATTTCTAGATTTTATTTTTTAGTTTCTAGCCGCATTCCTTTATTTTAGTAAAAATCGTCTAAATAATAATACCGTGTTTTATAAAGGTAAAAAGATATAAAAAGGGCCGAGGAAAAAGAAAGGTCTTTCGAAGAATAGTCTTAAAAGAAGTAAAAAAGGTAGATTTTAATTATTTCTTTATAGATTTTATCGCTTATTGCCTTTTAAGAATCTTTGAAATTTTAATGCCGTTTAAAAAGGTCTTTTACTACTTGTTTTTATCCCGTCTCGCTTTATTATTTATAAAGTTAATTTAATACTTAGTAAAGAAGCTATTAAGGCTAAAAACAGCCTTTAAAAAGCTTTATATAGGGCGTAGGCCTTATATATTTAGAAAAGGGCCTTTTACTAGTTTATAATCCAAGTAGCTAAGTTCGTTTTATTTAGTAAAGATAAAATCTATTATAAATTTATAAGGACTTCTTTTTTCTTATTTTATAAGAAGGGCTAAAACTATGCTTATAGCAAGAAACGCTAAGTTAAAATATTGTAAATATCTACTTTCGTTAAATAGTAATTCTTAATGTTTTTTATAATATATTACTATAAAGTTAAAAGGGCTCTTTATTAGTTTTTATAGCTTTATAATTTAGTTTATTACTTTAAGTAAAGGAACTCGTAGGTTTTTAATTATTAATAAAGAGGTTAGTAATTCCTTTTGCTTAAAGATTTACCTATAAGACTAAGAGTTCCTTAAGTAGCCGTAAAAAAGGCTTTTTTAAGGTACGTAAAGGATTAATTTAATTTTCAATTCCGTGGGAAATAGCGTATTTATATATCGTTAAAGTTTAATATTCTTAGTAAGAAAGGCCCTTTAAGACAGGTCCTTTTAAAGAGCTTGCAAATTATATTATTTTAATATAAGGAGAAAATAAAGCGGCGTAAATAAAGGTGCTTTTATAGGTGATTTTCCGTAAGGAGAGCGTTTTTTACTCTTAAAGGGTATAATTAACCGGTAGGCACGTAATCAAAGAACAGTGCTATAAGTACTCGTTTTTCTTTTATATAAAGTAAAAGAGATCTGGGCTTTTAACTCTTAAACGTAAAGAAGGCCTATTTTAAGTATTTAGTAAGAAAGGAATTTATATAAAGAGAATTACCTCGTAAATAAGAAGTAGGAATAAGGATCTAAGTAGTAAAGATTTCTTTTTATTATTTTAGTAGCTATTTAATACCTTATATATAATAAGGAGTAATTTAAGAAAAGTAAGGAAATTATAAATAGTTTAATAAATAATAACGAATAATAAATAGTCCTTATAAAAGAAGAGTTCTATAAAAGGTCTATATATTAAAAGGTAAAATAGCTTTTAGTTTATACGTAGCTAAAAGATTAAGGGAAGCCTTAAGGAGGCTAATATTAAAAGAAGCTTTAAAGAGGCTTATATTATTACTACTACTCTTACTACTACTACTACGGCTGCTACTATTAGTTATAGCGTATTTACTACTATATTAAGGAATAAATAGAATAAATATTACTACCTTATACTTAAGCCGCTATAAAACGTTAATATAACGCTAAGCAATAAAAGCTTAAGTTTAAGCTAAGTAATTAAGCTTAACTATAGCTTAGTAAAAGCTACTTAGTTACTAATAGCCGTATAATAAAGCTTAAAAAACGCTATATTAAACCGTTTAAAATTATAGAATATATTAACTATCTCTTTTACTAATTAAACACTAATAGCTTTATAAATATCTATTTCGTTGTCTTTATTATTAAGCTTAAGCCGGCGGACGCGCTAAAAGATTATCTTAGCTTAAAGCTTAATATAAACTACTAAAAAGCAAAGTGTATCTTTTATACTTAAAAGCGGAAATATAACTATAGTATAGCTTAAGAAAAGTTCTTAGTAGCTTAAAAAGCATAGCTAAGTAGCTATAACTTTTAAGTTTTAGCTTAAGATATTTTATAAACTAACCTTATTTACGAATTTTAAGCTTAGTAAGAAATTTTAGCTATTAAGACTATAATAATATAAAAGTAATACGCCGCTACGTTAGCAGTATATAGGCCGCTTTAGCTAAGCAAAAAATTATATTAACTTTAATAGTATTAAATACAGATTATATAGTTATTTTATAATAGCTTATTACTTTATTAATATTAATATAGTTTACTAACTCTTTTTACTAACTTTTATTTTATTTATTCCGGATTTATACTTATTTTCCGCTTGTTTTATATACTTATATACTACGTTATAAGCTTAATACTTTTCTTTTTTATACCGCTACTATTAAGATTAAACCTTTCTTTTTAAAATATAGCTTTTTATACTTTTTTTTAAGTAAATTTCTTATTAACTTTTATGCTTTACTTTAAAAAGGGTTTAATACGCTATATAATTATATAATAGCGAACTTAGCTTATTATAAGTATTAAAATCTTATACGTTAATATTTACCTCTTTAAAGAATTTTAATACTTTTATTTATAATTGCTTTATAGCCGCTTTAATTAAGAAAAGCTACGATTTACTATTTAGCGTCTTTATTAATAAAGTTTACTATTTTATATTTAACCGCTTATTAGCTTATTAAGATTAGCTTATGCTTTAAAGTTATACTTACTTTATTATACTTTAGCTCTTAGCTTTAACCTTCTCCTTATATATACTATATTATTATACTTATAGTATATTACTTTTTTTTATTACTTCTTTAGCCTTTATACTACTAAAACGCTTTTAGCATTTACTTTTATATTTACTTATACAGTTTTATTATATTATAAAAGCCTTATTTATCTCCTTTATATTTTTTAGCTTTCTTAAGTTATTATTATAAAATCTAAACAGCTACGCCCGAACTCCTAACTTTACTCTTAAAGAAGCCTTATAAAACCCCGTAATAAGAACGCTTAAAGCACGCACTACGAAGGCTCGCCTAAGGAGATATAATAAATATTACCGGTTAGACCCCGCTAAGGTCTTTAAGATAATACTATAAAGAGTTAAGAGCCTACTTAACTATAGTTTATAAAGTCTTTAACTATAGGAGATACCGTAAAAACTATTAAGTAAATTCCGCTAGTATCTTTAAGGGATTTTTAAGGATTTCCGCGGGATATCTTAATTATAGTTCGACCTATTTTTAACTATAAAAGTACCTTAAAAGATATAGGATAAACCTTATTACGATTTTTAAAGGATATCTAAGAATATTTAAGGGATTTCCTTAATTATAGTTTATAGTATTTTTAACCGGGCTTATACTTAGTTTATTAAGCAATTTTATAAGGATATTTATAGTTTATCTACGCACTATAAATAGTATAGTTTAAGATCCTTAAAATTAGCTTAAAGAATTAAATATAAAGTAGCTAGCTATACCTTTAAGAATAGATAAGCTTTTTACTATTTTTAAACCCTTATATATATTTACGTGCGGAAATTAGTTTATTATACTAGCTTAACTAGCGGTAATTAGTTTATAGTACCGGCCTTTACTAGTAATAATTAGTTTATAGTACCGGCCTTAACTAGCGGTAATTAGTCCGCGCCTTATCCTCTTATCTTTATACTATTAAGTATAGTAAATAGTAATAATTCTTACTTATCTAAACGGAAATCCCTTAAATATCCGCTAAGCTAAGAGCGACTATATCGCACGATTAAGTACTTATCTTATAAGAAGTTAAATACTAAATAATATTTTCTTTAGTAAGAAGCTCTTATTAGCCTTTAAGTTTAACCTTAATAATAAGCACCTCTTCCTTAATACGCTTATAATAAAACTCTAAGATAAGTAAGCTATAAAAGCGGAAAAGGCCGCGGCTTTCTAAGTATATTAGTTTAATAATCTCCTTTACCCTTTTTTAAAGTACTATACCGTAATAGCCTATAAAGCTAAATAAGATATAAAATAAGTCTTGCTTAGCTAAGCTAAGACTATTACCCTTTAAAAGGTAATCTGCTTTTAAAATACTAATAAAGGATAAACTATAAAACGATAAAATCTATATAATTAAGTAAACTAAATTTAATATTACTTAAATAGATCGATTATCTATTAAATAAAAAAAGTAAGGATAAGCTAACTTTAAGACTATCTAGCTCCTTACTTACTAAATACCCTTTAGATTAAGCTTATAATAAAGTTACTCTTTTCTTAAGACGATACGCTTAGCGGATATTTCTACTATATACTACTAATAAAGTTTAGCTTAAGGGCCTTAACCGGAAATCCGCTTTAAAGAATACTTAGTAGTTTTTTAGTTTAGTATTACTATTTAGCCTCGTCCGTTATAGCCGCGCTAACTAAGGCATTTTTAGGACTCTTAATTAATAAAAATAAGCCTTTTATACTAAGGGCCTTATAGCGCACCGGATTTTAAGATACGTATAAAACGGAAGGTTAAGCGCTTAGCGAGAGTATTAAGACTAAGACGTTAATAATAAGCGATAAGGACGCGGTAAGTAATACCCTTAACGGGCTAAACCTATCTATACTAAGCGCGTAGTTATAAAGATTAAGTATAGCTTTAAGCCCCTTAGTAAGAATAGTAGTAATATTAAATAAATAATTCTTTAGTCTCCTTTAAGTACTAAGAAAAAAAGACGCGCTTATTAAGCCTTAAGAAAAACCTTAACTATAAGCTAAGAATATAAAAAGATTTAACCTATTAAGACTTTTAAAAGTATCCTTTAATAAAGTCTAAAAAGATAATAAAGCTAGTATATTTTAAGGAGTAAACCGTTTTATTAACTTTATCTACCGAAACGCTAATAAAAGTAAGGCCTATATAAACAAATTAGCTATTTAATTGCCTTCCTTCCTTTAAAGAAGTGCGGCGGAATAGTATTTTAAGGACCTTTTAAAACTATAATAAAAAGAACTTAGTAAGCTTAGTATTAAATTAAGCTAATAGATATCCGCCTTATAAAAACGGTTTAAAATCCGCTTAAATATAGTAATATAAGCACTTAATAAAGAGCACTTTACTATTAAAAATATAGTAGCGGGATTTAACTTTAAGTTTTAGATATCGCGCTTATAATATAAAGCTAAGGCTATGCTTTACTAACTTAATTACTTAACTATAGTTATCTACTAAAAGCTAGACGTTTACTTATAAGAATCTTTAAAACGTTTAATAAAAAACGAAGATATTAATAGATAAATTAATAAATATAAAGAAATTCTTCCTTAGCTATAAGTTAAATATACTTAAGGATCTTAAAAGTACTTATTAGTGTAAAAGAAATAAGTCTAACTTATAAAAAAGCGAGGGCCGACTAGCCGTGCTTTATACGCACTTAAAGGATAGTCCGGGACGCCTTAGCTATCTATTAAAAGCTTACTAAGACTAAGGGTTATGTTTTTAAACCGCTTAGTAAAGGCGGATATACTTTAAGCTTTATAGCGCTCGCTAAGTTAAGGAAGAAACCCGCTTAAATAGCTAGGATTATAGGTTAAGGCCCTCCGGCTTAAGAGAGAAAGGACCTTTAAGACTATACGCTCGCTAACGCTAAAGCTAAAATAAGTATTCCCCGCAATTAAAAAAGGAACTATAATAAAGACTAATAACTACTTAAGGGATAAAGAGTATAATATAAAAGGAGCTTAGTCGGATACTAATAAAAGCTTAAAAGAAACCGCAATCTATACTATAGTAAACTTAATATAAGAGGCCGATAAAGCGTGTAGATTTTACGGCGAAGTATTCCCCTTAAAGAATAAGCTTTATTAATATATTAAAGATAAACACCCCCTTAACCTTAACTAAGATATTATTATATAAAGACGTAGCTTAGTATAGTAAGTAGTTATTTAAAAGCTATAAAGCGTTTAAATAGTTAAGGCTTCCCTTAATATTTAGCTATTAAACCTTAATAAGCTATTACGATTTACCTATATATACTTATTAATCTATAAAAAAAAAGGCCTAAGATAAGCATTAAAGCTTATATAGATACTAAGGTAGACTAAAGCCTTATTTAAGCCGACTTAGTAAAGACTTTTTAAGACATAACTATAAACTCCTTTTTATAAATTCTTATTTAAGAAGTAAGAAAGATAGCTACTATTAAATAAGCGGAATTTACCGCGTATATACTAAGAAGGCTAGACAGTAGCCTTATAGTTATAAAAGTAAGGATTAGCGCTTAAATAATAAAACGCTTAGCGGCTAATATATTACTTAGCTAAGACTTTTTAGTTCTTTACTTAAAGGACCTTATTAACTTTATATTAGTCTTATAAATCGGGGCTTATAAAGGGATTAAAGCCGAAGTTAAGATAGTCCGGCTAAGACTAGCGATATATAGATAGGGAATTTACTTAATTACTATAACGATTTTAGCTAGTTCTAGCTACGCCTTACTTATATAGGTTTAAGCGCCACCGTTAAGGCGTAATATAATATTTTTCCCCGATAACCTTAAGCTCGCTTACATAATAATATAAGATTATAAGAGCTTTATAGCGATAGATTATTTTTAAGAACTATTAATACTCCGCTAAGACTAAAAGTTAAGGATAATTATAGACCTTAATAAGTAGTTTTAGCTATATAAGGAGGTCGACGCTACTACTCCCTTAGCGGAAGCCTTAATAGAAAATCCGGATAAAATAAACCCCGCTAAGGACTTCTTATAAAAGAATCTTACTATATACTATAAACTTAAAATTAGCTAAACTAAGGACTTACTTAAACTTACTACCGATAAGGGCGTCCGGATTTACGCTAAAGACTTAAAATATATATTAAAAGTCTAAGATATCCTTTAATTGTTTCCCTGCCTTTAAAAGGATAAAGGAGTAGTATATATAAACGAATTTAAATATATACGCATTTTTTTAGTAAAAGGATAGTAATACTAATAAGTTATATTAAGATTATACCTATTAAGCGATAAAAATAAGAAGGTAGTAAATATAATATTTAGCTAGCTAACCGTATAAGGCCGATTAAAACGAGTTTACGGGCTAACCTTATTTACGGCGCTAGTATTCGTAATATAAAAGATAGTTAAGAAAAAAGAAAAAAGATAAGTAGTTAGAGACTTATAGGGGATTAACGCTATTAATACCTTAAACGCTTACTTAATACCCCTTTAAAGCGATATAATTAAACGCTTTTAAGGGAAGAAGTTTATTAATATAGTAAACGTATAATCGTTTTTTTATTAGTTCTTAGTCTACTAAGACTACTAAAAAAGGTTTATAGTTATAAGCTATTACGGGCTAAAAAGATCGTTGCTAATACTTATAGGCTTTAAGAACTCCCCGGTATACGTTTAAAGGTTTATCGATAACGTCTTCTATAAATACTAAGAATACGTAGCGGCTTATATCGACGATATTATTATTTACTTTAATACGGCTAAAGAATACCTTTAATATTTAAAGGCTATATTCCGCGCCTTTTACGACTATAATATTACTTTATCCGGACTAAAGTTCTTCTTAGCATACCTATTTATATAGCTTTTTAGATTTAAGGTAAACGCTATTACCTTAATAAATATAAATAAACGCGTATAAGCCTTAAGGGATATCGCGTTCTTAAAGAATCTTTAATAGCTTAAGAAATAGATTAGCCTTACTAAGTAGCTATACTATATAGTCTTATATTTCGCTAAGGAAGTTAATATCTTATAAAAACGAAAGATAAAGCTACTTTAAGTAAGATAAGAAGAAGGAGTCCCTTTAAAGGGCTAAGGACGGGCTCGATACGCCGCGAAAGCTACTTTTTAGCTTACTATAAAAGAAAAAAAGGCCTTCGCAATCTTAACTAAGAAACTTACTAAGCTTTAAATAATCTACTACTTTAACCTCGCTTAATAACTATTTATTTAAATTGATATATCTTAAAAATACGAAGTAGCGGCTATAGCTCTTTACCTAAAAGAAGGTATAAAATAAGATAAAAAGACGTTACTAGCCCGGACTAAGGTCTAACTTATTGTTTACTTAAGCCGCGCCCTTAAAAGCAAAGAACTTTAATACTATCTTATAAAACTTAAAGTAGCCGGTTTAATATAAGTAGTATATAAGTTACGCACTATAGTACTATCCGTAAAAACGCTATAAGTAGTTATCTTTACTAACTATATAAGCACTTACGGAATCGTATACTAAAAATCCTTATTCTTTACTAGTATAAAATCTAATAATAAGCTAGTCCTTATATTTTAATACCTAAGCTAATTCCCGCTTAAGGTATGCTATATCCTTAGCGTTAAAAACGTTATACCGGACGCGCTCTTATATTTACCGTATAAAAACGATAGGCCGGTATCCTAAAACTAAGAAAGGGAATTAAAACGTATTTAAGAAGACGAGATAATAGACCGCGTATTCCTTTACGCGGAAGTATTAATCGAATTACCGCTTTACTAAAAAGTAATTAATAGATATACAAAGGATATATAGTAAGCAAAAATCATAGCGTAGCTTAGCAATAAAAACGGGGTCCCCGGACTTTTATTCCTCCGGTTATAAAGGTTATTATACTTTATAAAGAACGATAAACGCTAAAGACTATATATCCTTAAGACTTATACTAAGGAGATCGTTAAAGACGCTTACGCTAAATATTTTTATACTAGCCGTACTTATATATAGTAAGATCTATTAAAAAGCTTCTTAATCTTATAGCTTAATAGATATATAGATAAGGTTATAAATAGCTATAATACTTATTACCGTAATTAAACTAATTAAAGTAAGACGCTAAGGTAGCTTATCTTAATTTAAAGCCCGCCGGTTTTATACTATATAATAAGGATAAACTTTATTACTAAGCTCTTAGTAGTCTAAGCTAAATAATCCCCGTAAAAAGATCTTATAAGGAAATTCTTTAATACCTTATAAACTATAACCGATAAATTCTTAAAAATATATCTCCTTATCTTAAGCAATAACTAGTTTATAGCGGAAGACTAAGTATAAGCGTTATATACTAAACTACTCCGTGCTAACTAAGGAATTCTAAAAAGGATAATCTTTAATTAAGACGTAAAGTTTACCTTAGTATTTTAGCGGACTTTATAGTAAGCCTTTAGATTAAAGCTTTTTATATTTACCGCTTAATACCTTTAAACTAACGGCTTATCGGAAAAGCGAAACTAAACTATAAAAATCGCGCTACGATTCTTTACCGCTAATTTCCTAGACTTATGCTAAACTAATATACTAGTCGCCTTTTAGTTTAGCCTTAATAATTCCTTCTCCTTAATAATTTACGCGGCCTTTAATAAGCTTATTATAAGGATAAAAATAAATAATAGCTTTTAGTTTCTTAGTAACTACTTATACTTACGAAACTAAGAGGTCTTATAAGAAGAAGCTAAGTTAGCTATTACCTATGCTTAAGCCGCTATAAAGGATAAATATAATAAGAAATACCGCCTATTAAAATTTAAGCCTAGCGACTAAGTCTAGCTATAGCTTAGTAAAAGCTACTATATTATAAATAGTAAACTAGCGAAGCTTTAAAAAAGATATACTAGGCCGTTTAAAGTTACCGCTAAAGTAAGATAGCTTATATACCGGCTAGATATAAAAAGGTCCTTTAATATTTATTTAGTTATTTTAATAGTATAACTATACTTAGCAAACGAGCTAGCTATATGCTTAAAACTAATTAAAAACAAAAGGATACCTTACTTAAACGAGTAAAAGTAAAACGAATCTTATAAAGCTATATAATAAAAAAAGGCGGCGGAAAGCTAAGGAAAAAGTTCTTTATAGCTTAAAAAGGCTAGCTAAGTAGCTATAACTTATAGGTAAATAAAAAAGCGGTCTTCTTACTAAAGATAGTAAAAGCCTTTAAAAAAGCATAAAAGGAGTTAGCTACTTAAGTAGTTTAAATAAAAGTATAACGCGCGGCCTTTATAACTTAATATAAAACTCTTTAACTAAGAGAATTAAGCGGTTAAGCTTAAACATAAGACTTAAAAGCTATTATAAGTTATAAGAAACTATAACTTACTATGCTTAAGGTAATTTGTTATTTTAATAATAATATACCGCCGTTTACTTTAAGTAATAAGGCCTTTTTAGCCTTATAATATACCTATTTAAAATCTCTCCGCCGCCCGCCCTCTTTTCTTTCCTTTTTTTTTTCTATAACTATATTTCCTTTTACCGCTAGCTATAGCCCGCCGTACCTTACTTACTCTTATATATATAACCTTCTTTACTTTTAGCCTACGATCTTTATACTTTTATTTTAAGTGTTTTTATCGTTTAACGTCTTTTATAGCTAAGACTAGCTATTCTATAACTAATTTTTTAGCCCGCTTTTTTATAAGCCTTTACGTTTTTAATATAAAGGATATAAGTAAGCGCTCGAGCTTTATAAAAACAAGGCGGCTATCCTTTATAGCTTTAAGTCCTTTAACGAAAGTTAAAACCTTTACGTTTAAGCTTTTATATAAACTTACGCCGCCTTCCGTAGCCGCGCTTAAGCTAATAGATTTAACTTAAACTATAGTATTATAAAGGACGGCCTATACTACTCTTTTTAAATACTAAACTTAAATAACTTACCTCCTAGCCTTATATTATAGCGTGGTTTAAATAGCCGGTTTCGCGGTAACTTAGCTTTACCTCTTACTTAGCTCTTACTATTTAAAAGCCCCCGCCGCCTATATATTTTTTAAGGTATAGCTAGAAATCTTTATTAGCGGAATAACTAGCTAATACTTAACGCCTTTAAGTTAGCTAACCTCGCTATAATCCTAAGATTTAAAGTAGCCGCTATAGCTAGCGGAAACCCGCTTTAGCTTAATAACTAAAACAACGTCCGCGCTATCTTTAACTATATATTTAAGGCTTAGCTTAATTAGTTTATAGCTAGGTTTATAGCAGCGTCTTAAGCCACTATAGCCGAAATTTTATCTCGCTTTATATAGAGTCTAGCCTATACTATAAAATCCCCTTCTTAGCCTATAGCCGCTATAAGCTTTAAGGACTTATTTAGTCCCGCTTAGTAAACGCTCTTCCCGCTTACCGCTATGCTTAGCCCGGCTATATAAAGGTATATAAGCGCCTTACTATAGTCTATCCGCCGTCCCTCCTTAACCGGAGGAGATAGCGATAACTAGCCTCGCGATAAATTCCGCTGCTTAATTTTATAAAAGCCGCTAGTAGTAATTAATATAATCTTTAATAAGCCTAGCTTTACGGGCTTATACTCTAGCGATAAGATTATAATAATTAAGAGTTTCCGCCTAGCTATAAACTACGCTAAGTTCTACTTATAAGCCCGCGAGGAGTCTAAACGCGACTTAACTTTAACTTAAGCAATAAAATTCTTAGGCTTTAATATCCGCCTTATTAGCTATACTAACTACGCGCTTTATATTCTTACCTTTAAGGCCTCCTCCGTATAAAGGTTCTTTAAGACTATTAAGTATATTTAAAACCTTAAAAGTAAGGAGTTAAGTATTAAGACTATTAAGGACCTTATTACTTACTTTTAAGTAAGAATATAGACGTTTAATACCTTAATACTAACTATACTTATTAATATTAGCGGGACGGCTTACTTTTACCTTAATACCTTCTTAATAACTTAACGCGCGTTAGTTAGCGGAAAGGCGTAGGTAGTAGCGCTATATAAAAAGGATAATAGATTAAAAAGCCTAGTAATAAAAAGCGGTGGATAACTATAATAGCGGCAGTAAGTAAGATATAATATCTCGCTTATAAGCGGCCTATAAAGCTAGTAAGTAGTATAGGAAATTTAGCAGAGGATTAAAAAATAGCGTAAAAGGGTAAGTAAGATAATAATATAAGATAAGGCCCGAATAAAGCTAGTCTTTCGTAACGTATCCCGCTAGGGAATTTAAGTATTCCTTAGCGCGGAGACTCCTTACTGCTTAATAAGTACTAAGACGCACGCCTTAAAGGAGAGTTAAAAAGAATTTACTATAAATCTTAGCTAAACGCGTTAATCGCCTTAATAAAGATAAAGATATACGATTAAATAAGAAGTAAGGAGTTATAATAAAAGCCGCTTACTAGCTATCTTAAGCTCCTTAGCTACTATTAGCTAGGCGGGCTAAAAAACCTATTAAAAAGATAAAGATAGCGTACTACTAATATAGTATAAAGACGCTACTATAAAGCTATTACCTAGCACCTCCTTTACTTTTTTCTAACTTTAAACCGATAAGGACGTTAGCTTTTCTTTTTTACTTAAGAAAGTTATTATAGAATTTAAACGGCTACGCTTAAACTCCTTACTTTACTTTTTAAGAAGCCTTATAAAATGTTACGGAGTAAGTAGTAGCTAGTACACAGGTGCCGTCCGTAGTATTATAATAACAAGCTATAAAGAGCCTGCTTATATATAGCGGGTCTATGTCTATATATATAGACCCGGCCCTCCTTACGTAATAAAGCTTAGGCTATAGCCTAAGTCCTTATAACCCTATAAGTTAAAGACTTTAATATAATGCCCCCGCTCTCCGTGCCGCGCTATATAGTTCGGAGCTATTATAAAGGGCTACTAGCTATTATAAAGTGCTGCCCGGTCCGCGGCCCGGCCGGCGCTAAACTCGCGTTATAGTAAGTAAGGCCGCATAATAGCGGGTTTAATAGCCCCACCCGCCGCCGCCGCCCGCCCTTACTAAGGCGGCCACCTATTAAGAGGCCCGTCCGCCTATTAAGCGGGCACCTTATCCGCCCTTAATAGCCTAGCGGCGTATTAAGCGGCCTGCCCGTCGTCGCGGTGTTCCGCGCCTTAAGCCGAGGACTAAGGGGTATAAATACCCCGTCCCTCCGCCTTTAACCCTCCCTTCCTTCCTCTTCCTCTTAAGCTAGCAATAATAGCAGCAGCAGCAGTAGCAGTAGCAGCAGTAGTAGTAGCAGCAGTAATAGCGGCAGTAATAGCAATAGCAATAACAACACTATAAGTATCGCCCTCCGGTATACGGAGTAAATGCCCTTAAGCTAACCCTTATAGAAATAATATATCGTTTACGTTATTGGTGCTTACGTCGGAGCTCCTTAACGACATCGAGCCTAGGTGCCGCACCCGTGCCGCCACCGCCGCCCGCATCGCCGCCGCCTCTCTAGCTACGCTCGCGCCGACGACACCCCTACGGGTAACTACGCTATCGCCGGCCCCTGCGACTCCACCTTATAGCAGCCCCCCTACTACCCTTAAGACCGCTAGGTTAAGCGCTATAAGTCCGCTCCCCTAAGTGCGCTATCCTTATACTAACCTTATAATCTAGTATAAGCGGTAAGTATTGCCCGGCGCCGCCTATAATAAGTCCTATATACGCTGCCTATCGGGCGGCTACGCTTACCGTAAGTAGGCGGGTCGCCTTAGCGGTAGCTACTTCGCCTATGCCCGTGCCGGCCGCGCTTATAAGGCGGCTCCGGCCGTCCTTACTGCCGCTAGGACGGCTTAAAAGGCCAACCCCGGTAGTAAGGCGGCTAAGGCGTAATTAAAAGCCGCCGGCGCCGCTTACCGTTACCTACGCTCGCTTAAGCGGATAAGCTATATACTTAAGTAAGTCCCCCCCCCTCTTTTCCTCCCCCCTTACTACGCCTACTATAGCGACTAGCGCTAATTACTCTTAGCTAGGAACACCGCCTTCGTAGCGCTATCGGCGGTGCCCCTATCCGTCCCCGCCGCCCCCGTCTTAGCCGTCCGCACTACCCGTAGTAGCGCCGCCGCCGCCGCCTTTAACCTATTTGCCGCCGCCGCCGCCTAGATATCCGGGCTAGAGGGCCGTCTCCGCGCCTTAAAGGCCGCCGCCGCCGCCCTTAAGGAGGAGGAGGATAAAGATAACGACGAGGAAGAGACTAAAGATAAGGATAAGTAGCGTAGGCTTTAAGCGCCCGGGCTAAGCGGCCTTAAATAAAACTCTTCTTTTTCTCCCGCTTTATAAGACGCTATAAGTAATAAAAAGGCTAGCATTGCCCCCCGTTTCCGCTTAAGGGAAAGCTGCTAGTCGCTAGGCCTATTGTTTTTATCTACTAAGCTATAAAGGGCTTCGAACTTATTTAAAGTATTAGCGCCCGCGAGCTCCTATATAGGCTCTTAGGTTAGGTTTAAGTAGCTACGCTACTTAATAAGCACCTTTTGCTACTTACCCCTACCTACCTTCCTTTAACGGGCTGCCCTTACCTCCTTAATTACGAATTCCTCTTCCCCCTTAACTAAGATTATAGGGGGCTAAGGGTCCGTAACCGCTTAACCGGGCAAGAGGTCTTAAGCCGCCTAGCGTAATAAGTCTACGTTAATCTTATTATATATCCTTAAAGGCAACCCCTTAAGCTCTACGACCTGCGGGCTAATAACTCTCCGCACCGTAAACTTCGTATATAGCTAGTTAAGCTTTTTCTTTAAGCGGCCGGATTAGTAGTTACGGAGGTTTAACTAAACCTTATCTCTTAATGCGAAACTCTTTATTAAAGACTTAGACTTATTAGCGTGCCGCTTTTAGTCCTACGCGGCCGCCGCTATTGTTAATAAGTAATAGTCCGTAGTCTCCTTAAGTTTTTAAATAAAGCGAGTAGCCTAAGCCTTTAGCGAGGCGGCTAGGTGCTTTTCCGCTACTATATTCGCTGCTTAAAGTATTAAGGAGGGGGGTTCGAAGCTATATAACGCGAAGAAAAGGGATATCCTAATAAACGCTTAAGGCCTGCTATTTAAGGTAAGCTACGCGGCTAGGAGCTAACGGTCTTAGTCCGCTTAGTTCCGGGCTATTACGGCCTATAAGTAGGCCTATACCTCTTAATTAACGCGTTTTAAGCCCTTATTAGTTTATAAGTAATACGCGGAGCTAAGTAGCTAAGTAACTTAAAGCAGCTTATAAAGGTGCTGCTAAAAGCGCCTTATTTAGTTAAAGCCCTTATCGCTCGTAATTAAGGCCGGCTAGCTATATATCCGCGCTTAGCACTAAAGGAAACGTTTTATATATACCTCCGCTTTTATAAAGGGCATTAGTTTAAGCACTACTTCCTTACTAAGGCGGTCCTTAATAACCTATATATAGCGATTCCCCCTTAATATAAGCGGAAGATCCGTTATAAAATCTATTTAAATATATGTTTAGAACTAGTCCGGGATCGGCAGCTACTTTAAGAGCCTCTTATAAAGCGCCCGCTAGATCTTTATATAGCTATAGATATTATAGTTATAGAGGAAGCGGTATACGTAGTGCTATATAAAGGGCTAATAAAAGTCCCTTATAAGCCCTGCCGCCGTGCCTTACCGGCCGGGGTAGCCGATAATACTAAAGTTATAGATTAGCTATACTAGTTTCCCTCGGAGCTCGTTCCTTAGCTTATCCTCTAGCGGGGCGTCCCTCTTATCGGCTTCCGTTATATAAGGGGCGCCCAGCACCTATAACCTACCCCTTTAATAAAAGTGCCCCCTCGGGTTAATATAGCAGTCCGCTACTTATACCTTTAATCGCAGCTTCGGATCTAAGGAATATACGCCGGACTCTACGGCGCGCCGCATACTCTTATACGTGCGGTCTTAGGAAGCTAGCCTATCCTAAAGACGCTAAAGGCCCTTATCTTAGAAGATCCTCGCTGCTCGAGCGCTTAGGCCGGCCTAGCCCCCCGAACCTAGCGCTTAAGTAAGTGCCGGTAAGGAGGGTAGGATACCCGCTTTTAATATAGCGGGCGGGTTTACCCTATCGGCCGAGGGGGTCGAAGGCTCCTTAATAAGGGCACTAAACGAGGGGGTCGACGGTTCTTTAATAAGGGAGACCTTAATATATATACGCAACGCCGCTTGCGGAATAAGCTATAGATCCCGCGCCTTAATATCCGCGTCTATAGTGCGGTTTTAGTCCCGCCGGGAAAGCGCGTCTAGGACGGCGGAGTCCCGACCCGGCCTATACTTAATCTAAAAGTTAAAGCGGGATAGGTACTTAGCTTAACGGGCCTACCGCTTAAAGAGGTGCTAGCGGGTTATAAAATACTTAAGGTTTTAGTAGTCTATAAGGACTTCGAAGCTCTTATAACTACGGAGCTCCGCCTGCTATTACTTAAGGTAGCTAATAATAGCAAGCATCTCTTTATCGTAAATAGCGTAGTTCCTTTCCGCCGGGGTTAGCTTCCTTAAGTAAAAGGCTATAGGCTGCTTCCGGCCTTCTACCTCCTATAAGAGCGTGCCTTTAAGCGCCTAGCCGCTATAGTCTGCTTTTACCGTAGTAGTGCGGTTAAAATCCTATTAAAGCAGCACCGGGGCTTATAAAAATAGGTCCTTAAGCGTGCGGAACGCACCCTCCTATGCGGGTCCTTAACGGAAGGCTACCTTCTTCCTTATAATCTCGTTTAACGGCGTAACGATTTTAGAAATGTTAAAGGTTAGAGCAGCAGCGAAATTGTGGGGAAATCAGGAGATTACGTGATGTTACGTAATAGAGGAGTCGATGTTATATAAGGCAGGAATTTAGCTGGAATTGATTGATG
>JAPEBW010000861.1:0-36611 GCA_027405785.1 Ophiocordyceps robertsii
GCTAAGGGGGCGATTTAATTAATATATATCCCTTCTTAACTAAGGTATAGCTAAGGCCGCTATATATACCTTATCTTCCTCTTAGTATAATCGTATTACTAAATTAAATTATTATAGGCGCTTTAAGCTTAAGAACTATCTTATTAGCATAGCCGCTATCTCTTATTTTTAAAGCTTTGCCCTTACCTCGCCCGTATTATAAAGTCGCTATAATAGCGTCCCCCTTACCTTATTAATAAGCTTATAGCTTATTATCGCATAGTAAATAGTATCTTATTATTGCCCGTAGTTATAAAAAAGCAATACTACTTTAAGTACGTTATAGTAAAATAAGAAGTCTTTAAAGCTTATTACTCCGGTTTATATTTAGGTAATTATAAAGCTTAAGTACTTAAGTAGCGCCTTATACCGGTCGAGCGCTATAGCTTTATCGAACTAAGGCGGTAGGTCTATAAGGTAAAGCGTAGTTTAGCGCTATTTAATAGGTTCCTCCCTTAAGCTTTACCGTTTAGCTTATTCCTTAAAGAGGATTTCCTTTATTCTTTTTTTCTTTTAAAGCTTATTAGACCCGACTTAAGACTATACCCCCCTTAATACTACTATAAGCGGTGGCCTTAAGGGCGTAGGCCGCCTTAGCCGTTATTTATATTACTAGAGTAGTCTTACTACTAATACGGACGCGCGTTAAATTTAGTTTAAGATTTTAAAGTCCTTTAGCCTCTTAAAGGTATTAGCTATTCTTTAGTTTAAGTAAAGGTTAATTAGCGGGACTTAAGTTTCGGCCTTAAGCTAGTAGACTAAGGTAGCCCGGTAGGCTCTTATAACTATTTAAAGGTAGGCGGTTTAATCTTATACTAGCTTTACGGCTATCTTACGGGGCCTTTTATCCGCTAAGGTTATCTTATAAAACGTAACTATAGCGTATAATATAAAGGACCGGATAACTTTACTATAAACTTCCTAGGCCTTAAGTAAGGTATATCCTTATATAAACGCTATAAGATTTATAAAGGCTAGGTTTTGCCTTTTTAGCTTAGCGCGTAGCTTATTAAAGTATACCTTTTACCTAAGCTTATAATTTACTTATACCCTTAGGAGCCTAGCGTCTTAAACCGGCACTACTATAGCGGCCTTAAAGTAAATAAAGGTCGTAATTGCCTTATATCTTTTAATAAAGTAAATAAGCTTACTCTTTAAAGGTTTAAAGTTTACCGTAAACTCTTTTACTTATATAGCGTATACCTCTTAAGCCGCCTTAAGCCGCGCTATTATTAATCCCTCCTTAAGGCCTATACTAAGGATATTTATATCGTTAGTAAAACTAATAATATAAACTCCTTTTAGCTTTTTTAATCTTTTATAAAGAGGTATTATATAGTAAAGGAATAGGATTAAGGATAGCAGCGAGCTTTAAAGGACCTTAGTAGTAATTTAGACCGGTATAGCCTTTTTTCTATTAAAATAAAAAGTTAAGTAGCGCTTATTTATAAAGCTATAGGCTAGCCTTATAAACTACTTAAGGTAGCCTTAAAAAGTAAGTTCTTTTAAGAGTTTTTTATAGTTAACTATATTAAAAGCCCCCTTAATATTAAGTTAAAGGAATAATATAATCCCTTTTTTAGCCTATATTACGTATACTAGTTCCGTTACTTAAAGTATTACCGCCTTTATAAACCTTTCCTTTTTATTCTTAAACTATATTTTAAGTAAGACCCCGTTTACTTCCGCCGCGGTCGCGAGTCTTTAAGCTAAGATTTACTTTAAGATCTTACTTATCGTTAGTAAGAGGGAAATAAGTCTTTACCCCCCGGCAATGCGGTATACCTTAAGTTTCTTTCTTAGTTTTCTTAGTATTACTATATTTATAGACCGGAACTAAGTCGGAAAGTGTAATATCTTTATATAGGCCGTAAAGATTATTGCTAGCCGGGCTAAGAGCGCTAGGCTATAAAGCTTAAGGAAGCTAAAGGGGACCTTATCTAAGCTTACTGCCTTTTAACTCGCTATTTTGCTTATTACTTAAGATATATCTATAAGGTTAATATACTATTTTATAGTAAGCTCCCTCTTAGCCACGCGCTAAAGAGGTCCTAAAAGCGTTATAGCTTTAGCTAAAAAAAAGCGCTTTACTAAAAGTTAAGCTTTCTTTTTAAAGTTTAGGGTTAGTTAGTATTTATAGCCCTTATTAGTTAATAGTAATAAGTACGCTAAGTTTAAAAGTAGCTTATTATATAAACGCGCTTACTATTTAACGTTTTATAGCTTAGTATTATTAGCGCTAATCTCCTTAAGGAAGTCTTTTTAATATTTTTATCTCGTATTATATATAGCTCGCTTTTAAGCTATAGCCGCTTTTTATAGCGCTTCTTAGTTTACTTAAGTCTTATATCCCTTATAGTATCTTTAGGCCCTTTTCGTAGCTTAAGTAGCTTAAGCCGCCTTTAAGGTAAACTATATATTGCCCCTTAAGATTACTTACTTCCGGTATAGGACTATCGCGCGGGCGATTTTATTAAGATCGTTATATAAGCTATTTATTTTTATATCGATCTCCTATAAGCTATAAAGCGTAGGCTATTATATCCCGAGCTAGGATAAGGTTTTTACCTTAACCTTCTTCTTTTCCGCCTCCTTTTACCTTAGCGTTCTTAATACCTCCTTTAGCTTAAAACTTATCTTAAATAAGACTACTTATAAGATATAGTTAGACTTTATAAGGTTTAAGTCTAGGCTAATAAACTATATAGCCGTTTTTATTATAGCTTATATAAAGTCGATTATACTATCTTTATACTTATAGAAAAAACGTATATATTCCTCCCTTAGTATAGCTAGTTTAAGCTAAAGCCGCGCGGCCTCCTTAATAAACTATTCTACCTTATTAAAAGTCCGGTTATAAGCGTCTTATAGTAAGTAATAGATATTAAAGTCCCTTACTAAGACTAGCGGGCCTTAGCTATTAACCTCTCTTAAGGCCTTAGCTAAGCCTATCTAAATCCTCTTTAGTAGCGAGTATAAGGACCTTAGCTTTATACTATCGCTAAAGGTTATCTTCCTTTAATTATATCCAGTTTATAATATTTATATCCTTATATCGTGCTTTTTATAAATATATATTACGTTACGGCCCTCCTTATAGACTAGCTAGTATAGTGCGCCTCTTAAGGATAAGGCTCTTAAGCTTTATATTTTCTCTATCTCTTAAAGCGCTATTATATCGTATTTAGCGCGGTAGCTAAGGGCTAGTCGTGCTAGCTTATATCTCTTCTATATATTTTAATAAAGGACCTTTAATTTTATATATAAGGGGTTAAGGTAAAGTTTATTATTTAAGATAAAGTAATAGCCTAGGTTAAGAGCGACGCGCTTTATTGCTTTATATATCGTTTAATATTACTTAAGTTAGTGCTTACTACTTATACTTTAGCTAGCGGTACTAACGGCGTCTGCTTATCTTTTTTTAGCCGCTTAAGGCGTTTCCGCGCTTATAATAAAGTAGGCCCTTAGTCTTTTATAAAGAGAAGGGGGATTTAAGGGTCTAGCTAGCTATAAGTACTAGTAAAGCGTTATAAGCGGTTTAAGTAGTAGTCCCTTACCTTATCTTAAGCTTTTACCGCTATAAGATAGGTATAAGACTATGCTAAGTGCTGCCCGCTATAAAATATATAGTTATAAGGGATTTCGCCCTTCTTTATATAGTACTTATCCTTACCGCTTATATAGGAGGTCCTTTTATAGTAAGTATAAAACTATATTAAAGTATAACGTTTAGCGATATACTTATATTTATAGTAGTTATAGCACTAAGTAAGTTTAACCGACTTATTATATAGCTTATATCGGAATATCTAAGCCTTTAAGAATAGGCCTATATTATATAGCTTATTAGCCTCCGCTAAGCTACTTATACTAATAATAAAGGTTATAGCCGTTAATATCTTAGTTTAAAGGTATATTACTCGCGCTTATATAACTTTTACTTTATTAATATTAGCGATCTCCTTAATTAAAAGCGCTTTATCTATTTTAAAGACCCTTACTAAGATATTTTTCGTAATTACTATATAGGCCCTATATACTATCGCTACCTCCGGCTTAAAAATGCTCTTTACTTAGTCTTAGTTTTATTAATATAGTTATACCGCTATATTAAACGTTATTGCGATATCCCCGCTTAAAAGGCCTCTTGCTATTATAGCGAAAGAGATATTAAGCGCCGCGTTAATTACTTTAACTATATCTTTTAGCTCGCGGTTTAAAATATCTAGCGTTGCTTTTATCGGGACTATTACTAGCTCGCGTTTATACTAAGGCGGGACCGGCTTTATCTTTACATCGTACTATACTAGCCTTTTAAGGCCCGTTACTACTATTACTTAAGTCCTTTTAAGTCCTTCCCCTAGGCCTTAAGCTTAGCCTTATCTTAGTTCCTAATATATAGCTTCCTTTATCGCGCTTTAAATAGCCCTATAAAGCTTAAAGTCGGCCCGCACTATAGTTAGCATGCTCTTAGCGCGCTTTTTAAAGCGGAGGAGGGTTTTAACTACTACTTATACTTAGTCGAACTACGCGTATAGGACTATACCCGCGATTTTATTATAGGCCTTCCTTTTATCGATATCGCGTATAGTTAGGCTAGGCTACGCGTTATCGTCTCGTTAAGGTATATTTAGCTCTTTATTTAGGTGCGTAAAGCTTAGGGGCGTTTCGTTACGCTAAGCGCTACGGTCGATATTAGTGCGAGGCGGATAACTCCCTCGCCCCCGCGTCCCCCGGCCACGCTGCGATATCGTCTTAAGGGGGGGGTAACTAATACCGCCGAATTAATTCCTATTATTAGTAAGAGTTTTAGACGCAATATACACCCGCTGCGGGCGAGTGTTTAGTTTATAAAGAAGTTTTATTATTAGTAAATTATATAAGTTAGCTTTTTATAATACTTTTAGCACTTTATTAATATTTTTATAGTGTTGCTTTAGTATATTAAAGTAAATAATAATATTATTTTAATAGACTGTATAAAGCTAGTTTAAATAGGGATTTAAATTACTATTAATTTTCTTTTTAAAAGTTAGTAGTATATTAATTAGTCTTAAAAGTATAACTATAAATTTATATTATTTGTATTGCGTTTTTAAGGCTATTTTAAATTAATCTCCTTCTTTAATATTTATTAAGCTATTTTTAGATTTAAAGTTAAATGCTATATATTATTACTTTTTAGGTAATTTATTTTTCATTTTACTTATAAAAGGTAATAAAGTCCCGTCTTTTATTATATTATTATTTCTTCTTTTGAAATTATTATAAAGTGAAGTTTTTCCTTTAATTTTATAGTTCTTTAAAGCAAATAATATAAAAGCTTAATAATTTAATTTCAACTCTTTAATATAACCTTTTCGTAAGTTTTTATTTATATATTCTTTTAATAATACTAAATACTTTTTATCTAAGTTATATATCTTTTAGAACTTAAGCTTAAAGTTTTTTTTACTTGAATTTCGTAGTATTTACTACCTTTTAGTAGTAGCTTATCTTTTAGCGGCGGCGTAAATACTTTAAAATACTCCTTTAAAATATTTTAAGGTATCTTTAAATAACAATCCTAAAAGTATTTAAAGTTAATAAAACTAAACGTTTTATATACTATATTTGCTCTTTAGGATGCTTTAAAATAATAGTACCTTTTAAATACCATAAGCTTTTATATATTTCTTTTTCCGGTTTTTCTTAATTATATATATATATATAAGGTATTATTACTTAATATTCTTTTAGTTATTCGATAGAGTTTCTTTTAATAAATTATAAGTAGCTTTATAATTATTTTTAGGCTTTTAGTCTCTTTATTAAGGTTTAACGTCTTTTTTTCTTATATTATATTAGTTATAGTTATATTATTTTTTCTTTATACTAGTCGTCTTATTAAAATTTATTATAATACTTATTATTAGGATATTTGATTTAATATCGGCTTTTTTATCGTTATTATTACGATTTCTTCTATAGTTAACGTTAAGTAATACTATATTTAATTTCTTTAAGAGTTTTAGTTTAAGTTTATTCTTTATTAAACTATAAAAAAGGATATTTAAGATATTATCTTTAAACCCTAAAAGGCCTTTATTTGAATTTACTATAAGAGTGTATTTTTATAAAAAAGTTAATCTTAATTTAATATTATAGCTAATAGCTAGAATATTAAACGAATCTTTAAAGTTATAAGTTTTAATTATATATATTTAAGAATTAGTCTAATATATAATCTTATTATTATGTTACTTAAATAGTGATTTTTTTACTAAAAGTAGTATATAAAGCTTTTTTTATATAATGTAGCTTTAAACAATTTACTATTTTAGAAAAAATATAGCTACTTAATACTATAATCTATTAGTGCGTTTACGTAATATCCTTTTAATTTTAATAAAAAGTTTATTTTTATACTTTAAGAATTATTATTTAGCATAAATAAGTTTTTTATTTTTAACAATAGCCTTATTATTTTTAAGCTCGTAATCCTTTTGCTTTATTAACTAACGTCTTAGTAAATCTTAATTATTTCGATAAAATTAGTTTATTTAAGTTACTAAGCTTCTTAATAGCTTTAATAGTTTAACTTTTAAGAATTAAATAGTCTGTAATTACTTCGCTATTAATAACAACTTCTTTATTACGAATTATCTTATTATAATAATTAAGATTATTATTTACTTCTTATTAATATTTTAGTATTAAGTAACTAGTAGCTAAGCGGGGGGTGCCTTATTAAACTATTTATATAGTTACCTTATAAAGGTAGCGTAAAAAGCAGTAATACTATTAAGTATTACTAGCAGACCTATATTTATTTATACGACGGCAACCCCTCCTATTATATTATAATTATAACACTTAAAAATAGCTTTTTTTTCGTAACTAAGCAATAAATAGCACCCGGCTCAGCTACGTTAAGCTAATAGGTCAGGCACGTAACGGGCGCGCGGCAGCTGCGTAACGGGCGCGAAGCAGAGCGGGGCATAAGACCTAAGGCGCATTAAGACGTCGGGCAGGTTAGGCCTACGGGCGGCTATAAAGACCGAAAGGCGCGGCGCGCTAGGCCTTAAGAGGCCGCGTTAGCTAAGGTATCCCTGCTTATAAGAACCGGGGCCTATAGGTAAGCGCTTAAGGCGTATTAATTAAGCTAGTAGCCTAAAAACGTGATACTATAAAGGGGGGATAGTTATAAAGTGGCTAGTAGCTAAGCGGGGAGTGCCCCGTTAAACTAATAGTGCGGTTGCCTTATAAATCTAGCGTAAGGGGTAGTAATACCGTTAGGTATTATTAGCGGACTTTTATCTATTAGTGCGATAGCAACCCCTCCCTTTATATTATATTTAGCTAATTTTTAAGTATTTTATTTTGAAAATACTTTACTTTTTTAAATATTTTAAAATTTATAATCTTATTAAAAAGATTATAATTTTTCTTAAAATACTTAATATATCGTTTAAACTTATTCTTAATAGCTAGGTTAAAAGATTTTATATCTTCGTTAAACCTATTAGCTAGCTTAATATTTTAACTTTTGAAATTATCTTTATTTTTAATTAAAAATAATAATATATATAAAAAGAGATATATAATATTCTTTTAGTTTATTAATCTTATTTATTAAAAATTAGTTACTATTTTAAAAGTTTTTAATAGTCGTTTTATTATAAAGAAAAAGTAACTTAAATTTAATTTAATTATTAGTTTTTTCTTATTTAATTTCCTTTTTATTAGCTTTAATATCCTTTTTAAAGTTTTTAATAAAAACCTTAGTATTAATAGTCAGTTTTTTAGTTATTATAATAAGTTTATTAAAAGTCTTTCTTAGTTTTAAAAACTAGCCGCTTTCTTACTTATCCGAAAGGTATATAAAGTAGTTATAATTATAGTATTTAGTTTAAAAAAGCAACTTATATACCGTATTCTTAATAATAATAACTATATTAAGATACTTAATAAAAAGAGTATAAGGCTTTATTCTTTTATTAAGAGAAGGCTTTTTATTTATTTCAAAGTCTTTTTACATTATAGCTTACTTTAATATTTAAGGACGTAAAATTTATATTAAAATAAGGAGTATTTTTATTATCTTTATAAATATTTTATAAGAAATCTATAGTCTTATAATCTTCCTTAGTTTTAAAAGTATTTCTAACTAATCGTTTAAGCTTAGTTCCTTTTTTTTAATATAAAAATCTTTTTTATAAAGCTCTTTTATAAGTTAATTGGTCTTAAATAGACTAAATATTAGTAATATAGGCTTTAGATTAATTTCTTTAGTATTTTTAGTAAAAGGTAGTAGTATAAAACATTGCGGATTATAAGCTAACAGTGTATTATTCTTTTAAATAGTTAGTATCTTTTTTTATAATAATTTTGTCTTTTAATATAATTTGTTTGCGATATAGCTTTTCTTCTTATAATTAAAGCATTATATATCTTTCATTTTAAAGGGCTTTAATAAGCTCGCCTTATAGGTATTTAAGTTTATTATCTTACTTAAGTCGTACTTTTGCTTTTTATAGGTTTTCTTTATAAACCCTTTAAGAATTAAACGGTATTTCTTTTATTACCGGCGTTCTTACTACTTACTGTTTATTTAGACCGCCAGACTAATACAACTAAAAAGAGTTTTTAGCTTTTTTAAGTAGTAAATTTTATCTTAAACTTCTTCTTTTAAACCTTTATAAAAAAAGCTGTTAAAGTATTATCTTTTTAATTTAGCTAAGAAGTTATCTCTTAAACCGCACTATATAAACTAATTAAGATATAACTTACTTAAGGCTTCTTAATTTATACTTTATTAATTATTACTTATTTATTATTCCGAATGTTTTTTATAAAGCTTCTTTAAAGTTATTTAAATTTTTAAAAACATTCTTCGTCTTAAAATCGTAGTCTTAAGGGCTATTATCTATATATTCCTTAAGACTTACCTTAACCTTTATTATAACTAAGTTTTTTAAGCAACTAAATATAAATATAACTTTTACTACTTCTTAATCTATTATAGTAAGATAAAACTAAAAATAAGCTTTAAGAGAGGTTATAATTTATTATAGCTTAGCTAATTCTTAAGTATAAAACTTAAGTGCTTTAATCTTTAAAATTAAACTATTATCGATTAAACTTATAAACGGAGTATAAATAAGTTTTTAATACTTTAAACTAGCTTATAGCTAATTAGTTAACTATAATATTATAAAAGTAGATATCTGTTTTTTTTATGATAATTATATAAATATAATTATAATAAATACCTTTTTATAAATAGCTTAAAGAACTTACTAAGTAGAAAATAGTAAGTAATTTTTAATAAAGCTATAAGTTGTGAATTATATTATAAGCTAGTTTTATATTATTAAAATACTTTTTTACTTAAGATATTAAGTAGTAAATAAGTAGTAATAGCTTAATTTATTTAAGTGTTAATTTACTAAAATAAGAAGGAGAAGAAGATTAGGTTAATAATTAAACTTAATAAGGTAAAAGTAATTTTATATGCGGATTTCTTCTATTAAAACTAGCTAAAAAGAAAGAAGGAAAGAAAAAAGTTAAGGGAAAAAAGAGGAAATACTTTTTTATACTTTTTTAAAGCTGCTAAAAAGCTTTCCTTTCATATACCTTTATATATAAATCTATAACTTATACTTTATATAACTTATAAAGTCCCTTAACGACTTTTTTAGCTACTAAGAATCCTCTTAGCTTTCTTTCTTATTAGTAATAAGTAATATACTAGCTATTACCTATAACTAGCTTATTATAATAAATTTTCTTAAACCCTTCTATAAGATTTTATTCTTTCTTAAAAGGCGGCCTTTAACCTTAGCTTTATATAAAGTATAAGTCGATTTATTTAATACTAATTCTATTACTAGCCGAAGCTAGCTTAAGCTATATATAAGCGTACTTAGCTTATACTACTTAAATTTTATATTAGCTATTTCTAACTATTAAGTTATATTATTTACCTTTATAACTACTAGTATTTACTTTAATCGTTATATACCTATAATTAGCAGTATCTAGTTTACTAAATATTTATATATCTTATATACTTAAAATTACTTATAAAATAGCATTTTTATAATAAAACTATATTAACTATTATTTAAAGCGGTAATAATAAAAACCTATTTAAAAATAGGAATAATACTTTATAAGCTTCTTTTAAAAATATACAAGACTATATTTATATTAAAGCTACTTAACTAAGGCTTTTTAATAGCCCTTATTAGATTTAGAATAGCAGCGGATTGAAAGAGAAATTTAGAGATCACGTAATAACACGTGAAAAAGGAGTCGATATTATATAAGGCAGGATTTAGCTAGAATTAATTAATAAAGAATTAAGTGCGTAAGTACTTATAGAACCTCTAGCTATTTAGTAGCGGGAGTTTCGCCTTTTATAGACAAATATTAAGGAACAAAGTAGTATATCCGGACCGGCCTTTAAGCAGTCTTAAAGCCTAAGGAATGTTAATTTTAAAGCATTTTACTTTATACCTATATATCCCTTCCTTATGCGGTAATTTGTGTTTAAAGTTAGTTTAGGTCTAAGCGGATCCTTGTTTTATTTAGCTACCTTATCCTTCTTAGTTCTGTATACAACGCTATAGATGTTATATAAGAATGTAAGGACTTGTAAAATACCGAGCTAAAGCTGGGCTATTTTATACGGGTTTTCTTATATTGTATACACCCCCTTATGCTTAGCTAATTAGGTAAGGATTAAATAGCTAATTTATTAAGGTAGTAGAAATCACTTTCTTATAGCCCCGCATAGAAAATTATTTATATTTATAAAGTAGTCTTATTTTATATAGATATTAAGCTATATAGCGCTACTTTATAGTAGTTTAAAGGTTTAGCGTAAGGATATAATTATTAAGTCTTAAAAGCTTAATAAGTTTATTAACTTAAAAGAGGCGTAGTATAAACTAGTTAAGCTAAGTATTATTAAAGATATTAGCTTACTTTAAAGTAGTAAAGTATTAGCTTAGCTTTAAATAAATACGCCTATTAAGCTATCTTACTTATTTACTAAGTTTATAAAGTAATATATATTATAGTTAAAGAAAAGGTTTTATAGTAAAAGAACTAAGTTTATATTACTTTATTTATTTTTTAATAAAAAGAAGCTATAATAAACGGCTTAAGTATTAAAGTAATTAATTTAATTCTTTTTAATTAGCTTTTTACTTTAAAAGATTTTAAAAACTAGTTTAAACGTAAAAGGTACGACGGATAAGTATAAATAATAATAACGTTAAAAAGGCTTTTTTTTGCTTTATAAGGTTTTAAGTTAAAAAATAAATAAAGGTGTTTATATAGTTTAAAAGTATAAGTATAAAATTAAAGAGAATATATATAAGATTAAAAGATATTACTTAAAGAAAAAAGGAAAAAAAAAAACGCGCTAAGTAAAAAGAAAAGCTTTTTCTTTAAGTACCTGTTTAAGTGGCTTATAAAGCAGTATATAGGCCTAAAAGCTTTTATATATTATATAAGTAGTATATTATTTAAGGAGACTTAGCTTATTACTATAGTTTTTTTTATGTTTTTATTAAAGTTTTTCTTACTTATCCTTTTTAACTTTTTACTTACTTAAATACTTCCTTTTTCTTTATAATTACATACCTTTTTAAGCTTATTTCTTCCTTCTTAGCCTTTTACTTCTTTAAATATAATATAACTACTTTATTTTAATATATTACTAAAAGAATTCCTTTATTATTACTTTTAGCTAAGTTGTAATTTTGTAAGGTTTAAATCGTGCCCTTTAAGCTAGTACAATTAAAAAGATAAAGCTTTAAAATATTAATTTTTAAATAAAAAGCCTTTATAGCCTTTAATTAATTTAAGTATTACGACTTTAGATTATATTAGAGTAAATATTAATTACCTTAGTTTTCTTATTTATATAAAAACTACTTTTTGCTTTTAAAGATCTTTAATTTATAATACTACTATTATAATTAAGTTAAGCAATGTCTTACTATTTATATTCCTCGTTAAAAACTACTTCTATAAATTAAAGGCTACGTACTTAAAGAAAATCTATAAAAAGCTTTAAATTGTTTTTATTCTTTTTAAAATATATATTCTTTTTAAAACATTCGTTTTAAGGAAAAAGCTTCTTTAGGAACTTTATACTCGCTTAAAGCGCGTACATATCGCGTTTAAAACTTCTACTACTAATAAGACTTAATTTAGCAGTATTAATTACCACTCTTAAAATAATATTATAGCATAGCTAAGGGTTATAAAAGCAAGGGAGTAGTTTACCTTATACTAATATTAACCGCAATATATAGCGTAACGAGACGCCTTTAAGCTTTATATATTTAAATAAAAAGCTAAACTTACTTTAATAAGATAATAGTATATAGCCTGCTTAAGCTATACGCAATATTAAAAAAAAGAAGGCCTATAAGAAAATCGCGGGTATAGTTTTATACGCGTAGTTTAACTAAGTATAAGTAGTAGTTAAAACTCTTTTTCGCGCTAAAAGACGCGCTAAAGGTACGCCGGCTATAGTATAAGCTAACCTTAAGCTTTATAAAGATATTTAAAGTATAATAAAAAAGTAATCTAAAAAGAACTTAAATAAAGCTAGGCTTAAAGCTTAAGTAAACTTAAGTAAACGTAAGTAATAATAGTAGTAAGCTTTAAAAGGCTAGTACGTTATAATATAACGACGAAACTAATCCCGCTTTAATATAAGTATTATAAGCTATAGTATAGTAAGAGCTATAGTTATACTATAGTAAATGCCTTAAAGTTAAGCTAATATATAACCGAAGTTATATATAACTCTACTTAAACATAGCTTAAGTTCGGCTTAAACTCGACTTAAGTACGGGCTACTTAAGTGACCTTTATAAGTAAGAAAGCTATATAGCCTAAATAGAGTTTTCCTCTTTTTTTCCTTAGCTTTAAATAAATAATAATTTAGTAATATACTACTAAACTAAGTATATACCGGCCTTTAATATATTTAAAGCTCCTTTTAGACGAGGTTATATAACCTAAAAAAAGACTTACTATAAGTAATATAGTATAAGTAAGAAGGCTACTTAGTATAAAAGGGCTATGCTTAAAGAGGGTAAAAGAAGGGCTAAGAGAGGCCGATATTTAAACGAGGGTTAAGAAAGCGATCCTTTTACTATAAGTAAAGGCCGTTAAAACAAGCTGCTAAGTTTTAGCTAGCTAGCAGCAGATTTAATATTTAATAAGTTAATTTAAGGCCTTAATAAAAAAGCTAATAAAGATAGTAAGGAAATTAAGGAGCAAATAGGTGCAGAAGAGAGCAGGCTTGTAGCTACGAGTAAGGGGATTATAAAGATATAAAGAGTGTGCGAAAAAGTAAAGAAATAGGTAAGATGTGTGTATATAAGGTTAATAATCTATTTAAGGTAAAGAGGGGACTAAGGCTTCCTTATATAGACAATTCCTAAGCTATAAGTAACTTAAGTAATTTAAAAAAGAGCCCCCTATCTAGCGCAGTTATGCATAGTAGGCTGATAGCTATTATTAAGTTAATATTATATTTATAAGCCTAGGGATTAATCCCGCAAGGAATACGAGGTGGCGTAGCGACTTAGCACGGATTACATATATAGTCTCTATATACACCTCTTCTTAATCTGCTTATATCTTGCTTATCTATAGGTGGAATAATATAGGAGAATATATATAGTATGCAGGATTGTATAGCGGATTTAATGTTTATTTCAGCGTATTTATATTATGTGTTATTTATGCTGTATTTAGCTTATAAGCTGCGGGAGAGTATATTTTACTCCCTTATAAAGGATATATATATAAGGAGGGGCCGGCTTATTAATTAATAGCTTAATACTACTTTATAATATAATAGTAAAGGCTATAATACCCGCAATAAAAAAGGAAGCGATAAAGAAAAAAGATAAGCGGAAGCTACTTTTAGCTTTAAAAAAGTTTAACGGCTAGTATTATTACTTTACGCCTTAAGTATAATATATATAAAAGAAGTACGAGATTAACTAAGACTTTTTCTTAAGCTAAAAGCAGGTTTTTTACTTTATTTATAATTACTTAAACCCTTATAGTATAGTAGTTATACGCTTAAAAAGCATGCTAGCTATAACGCTAAGGTCGGTTCGAATCTAGCTAAGGGCATAGCCTTTTTAACTAAACTAGCAGACTTCGCCGACCTACTATAAAATTAGCTAATTAGCGCTTTTAAAAGCGCTTATAAATTTACTAGCAGCTTAGCCCCGCTATAAGTAGGCCCGCCCGGGCTTAGTCCTACCTAGACGCGACGACGACTTGCTAAGGGCGCGGCCCTTAGCCTTAGTTTAGTCCCCGATTAGGATAATAAAAACCTATACCGGATAACTAGCAATTCCGATATTAATAACGCGGCGCGGTGCCGATATAATAACTCGGTAAGGGCCTTTCGGGACTTAGTAAACCCCGAAGCGCCCCCGGCCCGGCTAAAGGCCGGCAAAATTACATAGTTCGCTAAGCCTCGCAGCGGTATAAAATAAGGCGATAACCTAAAATACGTATTTCGGCGGATAATTAGATACCCCGTAGAAAAATTCTATCGACTAATAGCAACCGAGAGATACGTTAATTACCTACTATAAAGTCGTTATCGCTTCGTAGCGGGCCCGTAGTAGTTTAAGCTAATTAACCGACCGACCTATTTATAGCCGGCGCCCCCCCCTTCCTTACGTGTAGTTATAAGGGCTAATATAGTAAGACTTAGAGCGAAAAAGTAGCGGAGGGTCTTTCTTTAAGCACTCCGGTTTCCTTTTATATAAAAACCGAGCGATAGCTTAGAAACCTATAAATAGGTCCTTAGCGTAAACTTACTAATAATAATAATATAATTACTTAAATATAAAGCTATAGTAAACTATAGCGATATATTATAATATTAGTATAGATTAAAGTTATAATTAGTAAAAGTTCTTTAAGTACTTTAACTTAATTTACTTTTATATTAATATTTAATCGCGAGCTATAATAGCTATTTATATAATTAAATAAGGTGAGAATTAAACGTTTATAGCGTTCTTTTTAAAGTTAAAGGAAAGGCTTTTTAAAGCGGGAAAGGGGTTATAGCTAAATAACGTATAAATCGTGTTTTTAAAGGGCGCTTTAAGCCTTTACCTTAAGAAGGTACTTATAATAGTCGACTTTTTAACCTTAAGCTTTTTAGCGTATACTAATTAAGTAGTATAGATTATAGTAAAGATAAAAAGGGTTTAGTAAACTAAGTAGCTATTTTAAAGTTAGAAAAAAGCAATAAAGGGGGCGACTTAAGACTAAAAAGACTTAAAAGGCGATACTTTAATAAGTAAAATTAACGCTATAACATAGCTAAAAGGAGGATAAAGCCGGCTTAATATATAGAAGTATTTTACTTAAAGGATAATAAGGTATATTACTTACTTTTATAAAAAGAAAAAGGAAAAGACTTTATAAGTAGCTATAGCTATAGCTAAGGAAGTAATGAAAGTAAACTTTAATTTAAGAAACAAAGAACTTTATTATAAAGTTAAGCGTTAAAGAAAAAGAAGAAATAGTAAATAGCTTAAAGGTTAATAAAAAAGCACCTTATACTAAACTTAGTACTACTTAAAGTTAATATTAATAAGAAAAAAGAGCTTAACGTACTTATAAATATAAGCTATAACTACTATACTATAGTAAGTAATAAGGTAATTACGAAGCTATAAATACCTTTCGCGGATAGGATAAAAAAGCTATTATAGTCTTTCTTAAAGAATAGACTAATACTTAAAATAAAGAGGATCGTAGTATTTAAGATAAAGATTAATAAGCACTTTAAATAAATATTTACCTATATAATACTAAAGTTAAGCTATAACGTGTTTTTAAGGAGACTATAAATAAAGAAAAATAAGGTGATTTATAATGCCTAGGAGGACCGGATTTAGTATAGAAAAGCGGGGATTTAGATTAGCTTTTAAAAGTTAAAAGAAGCCGCGAAAATAGTAAATATTTAAGAAGCGAAGCTAGTAAGCGCCTTTATTTTCACAGTAAAGTATTAATAAGAAAAGGCTTAAAAGAATAGCTTAAGGCGGCAATACGTACTTAACGTAAAGGTAGTTATAATAAAAGATATAAAGAGGGCCTTTTAGCCGAAGACGCTTATTAACCCGGCGGACTATATTCCGGCCTAAGTACTATAAGCTTACTTAAACCTCTTTATACTTATAAAAGCGCTTAAGTAGCCCTTGTTTTAACTAAGCGTAAACTATAAGATTTACTTTACTTTAAATAAAGATAGTAAGGAACCGCTATTATTATAAGGGCCTTTATATAATATATCGAAAAAAGAACTCCTTATCCTTTAAAAGACTTTAAACGAGTTACTAAAAGTAAACCTTATCCGCTAAAAGGGCTTATTAGCCGCGGCGCCGGTATTGTTTATAAAAATAACTAATAGCTGCCTACGCTTTTACTATAACTACTAAGCTTTAAATACGATTATAAAAAAGGACTAATATACGCTACTATTAATTATAAAAACGCTAATAATACTAGCGAAGGCATATTAGTTTATAAAACTTAATATTATTATAGCGTTTTATAAGATTAAAATCTTAAAGGGCTATAAGTTTAAGATAGCCTTTTAAATAAGGTTTAGCTTATTTAAGTAATAAGTATACTTATTTAGCCTTATAAACACACTAGCTACTTTTTAATGCTATACTAACTAAGTGCTAAAGGACTACCTTTATAAGTTTATAATAATATATTGAGATAATATACTAATTTACTTATTAAAGTCGCTCCGTGACTATTAAGATAAGATAATAAAGGTGCTTAAGAAGCTATAAAAGGTAGGCCTTATATTAAATCTATAAAAATACGACTTTATAATTAAAAAGGTTAAGTACTAAGGTTTTATTATATAAGCTAAGGGTAAAGTTTAATATAACTTATAAAAGATTAAAGCTATTTAAATATAGTAAGCGCTAAGAAATATAAAGGGCGTTTAAAGCTTCCTTAGGTTTATAAGTTACTACTATGCTTTTATCCTGCTTTATATTAAAGCCTCGCAATACTTAAATAGTTTTTATAAAAAGAATACGACCTTCTTATAAACTAATAAATACTAAGTTACGTTTAAGTTTATCCGGGAGGTATTTTATTATATATTAATACTATAACTATATAACCTTAAGAGAAAGATATACTTTAAAGCGGACTACTTTAAGTATTTAATAAGTAGTATATTAATTTAAATAAGACTAAATAAGATATAATACTTAGTAAGTATCTTTTTAAAACGTATTAATATAGTTAAGTATAACTACCCGATTTAGGATAAGGAGTTACTTATAATTATAAGATACTTAAACTTTTAAAGGGCAAAGTTATATAATATATTAGCGTTTATAGTATTAATAAACTATAAGAACTGAAAGTACTTTATAATAAAAAGAAAATTAAATAAAAAGTAAAGTAAATAAGTAATAAAGCTAGCTTTATATAATTTATATTAAAGTACCGCTTAAAGAAGCTAGTAGTAGTACTTAACGTAGTATTGTACTATAATTAAGATACGCTAAAAGGTATATTTAATAAAAGAGAGATAAAACGCGTAGTTTAAATAATCTTAGATAGCGCGCGATTTATAAGATATTAAGTCCTTTTAAGCGGTAAGTATATAAACCTCCTATAATAATTAGTATAAAAAGAGTATATAATTATAATAATATAAGTAAAGAAGGAGGATATAATGTTAATTACTTATATAAATAAGGCGGATAACTTTATACTTTAAGCTAAAAGTAAGTTTAATAAAAGCGGAGTTTAGCTAAAACTTAACTTAAACTTAAGCTAAGATATACTTAAAAAATAAGTATAACCGGCCTATATATTTAATAAGGAGAAGATATAAAAGCGATAAATAAGAATATTATAAAAAGAGTAAAAGTATTAAGTAGTATTTTAAGTAATATAAAACGGTAACTAGTTACTTACTTTAAAATAGTAATTAAAAGTCTAAGTAAGTAAGTATATAATTAATATAAAAGGACGTTTTTGCTTTTTTTAAAGATTGCTTATAAGTACTAACTAAGGCTTAGTACCTTAAAAAGAGGGAGGTTAAAAAGCTAAATAAGCTCTAAGTATTAATTGCTTAATAAATATATAACTTAACGGCGGCGGGATACTTAAGGCGTAAAAAGACGCTTACGATATTAGCTTAAAAGTTTTTTTTAGCTAGGCTAGTTATTAATAGTACGCCGGCTTATCGCGAACTATAAACTATATAGTAAAGGCTATATATAAAGGTAACTTTAAAGGGGGCTCTTTTAGCTATTACCGCTTTTTATATAGCTATTTATATACTTAATAATAGACTTTATAGTTAAGCTACTTTTAATAAGGACTAAAGGCTTAAAGAACCTTTAAGTAAAAATAAATAAACTAATAAAGGCGGTAATGCTAAAAGCGATATTAATAATAAGAATAGCAGTATATACTACTAAGTTCTTATAATCCTACTTTTGCTTTTACGAATGCTAAAGTCTATTATTTTAAATTAAGGGATAAACAAAATAAGGCAATTTTAGTAGGAGTTTTACTAATAAACTAAGGTTTAAAAAAAACTAAGTTTAGCTTATTACTTATAGACTAATAAAGCGATAAAGCGCGCAAACTAAGAAGTATAGGCTTACTTATACGTATATATTTACTATAAGTAAGACGACTAAAAGGTATAATTACCTTATACTTTAGTAGTACTAAATAACTAAGTACTATTAATAATAAGCGTTAACCTTTTTTATAATATATAAGTATAATATTAAGCTATTTTAAATCGTATAAAAAGAAGGACTACTTATACTAAATATAAAAGGCGTATAAGACCTCGCGTAAAAAATAAAAAAGGTCGCTAACTTTCTTTAAATAGTAATTACGGCATTATAAGCAAGATAAAAAAGGACGGCGAACTAGTTATACGCGCCGGCAAAAAGACTTTAAGTAAGCAATAAAGTATAATGAAATATAAAAAAGTATACTATAAATAAGCTTTACTAAAAGCTTAACTCGCTATATTAAAAGTATACTATAATAAAAGTCGTTAGCTTATATATAGTAAAACTTAATATACTAAGAAAGGTATATAAAAAACTCTAAATAAAGTTCCTCCGCTATATAGCGAATAACCCCTTACTTAGCTAAGTAGTTAATACTTACTAGCTACTATTAATAATTAAGGAAAATAATAAACTAAAGTACGTTATTAAAAAGATTTAATTAGCTTAGTAAAGGCAGATTAAAAAAGAAAGGTAATGTTAAGTCTTTATAAAGTAGCACGGGTATACTAACTTAACTTAGTAGCTAATTAATAACTTTTAAAATATAATTGCTTTAAAAAAGTTTAAAAGATAGTATAGTAAAATAATATAAAATATAGGGGGTAAGGCAAAAGAACGATAAAAAACAAAGCCGGGGAGTAAGATAAAAGATAAAAGAGATAGTAGAGAAAAGAAAAAATATTAAGAAAAATAAAAAAGAGTTTTATACTATACTTAGTAGATATAAAAATAATTCTAAACGATAAGCATAAAAAATATACTACGGATATATACTAAGTATAAATAATAATAAGATAAAAGTAAGATATAATAAGATATAATAAGATATAAAAGAAATATAAATAAAACGCGTAAAGAACTACGACTTAATTTAAGTAAGCTACTTACTATTAGCTAATACTAATAGATTAGCTTTAAATATTAAGGCGTATTTAAGCTTAGTGTGCTATAATAGCGGTATAAGGTAACTCCGTATATTATAGTAGTCGTTAATAATATCCTATTAATTAATATCTATAAGGAATTAAAGAATATATATATAGGTTAATATAGTAGTCTTTAAATATTCTTTAAGACGTATAGTCTTAAAGCGTATTTACGGCGGCGATTATATCGCTAATATACTAATATCGTATTAGTATTATATAATATATAGTTTAAGGATAAAGATATAAAAGTAAATAGTATAAGCTAAAACGGGTATAAGTAAAATAGTTATAAATTTAAGGCGAGGCTTAATTTTAATAAGCCTTATACTAAGTATCCGTATTAAGAGACGCTATATGTTTAATATATATAAAGTAGAAAGGGCGCCGTATAGTTATACTATATAATATGCTTTACTTACTAAGCAACGATAGTAAGCGCGAAGACTAATATAAAGGCAGTAGTATATAGTTGTTAAGTATACTAAGGGGCATAGTATAAAAGGACGCTTATAAGCTAGTAAGAGATAAGGCGCGGGGGACTAAAGTAAATATATTAAGGCGCGGCGTAGAAAAGCTATTATAAAAGGGGGCGCGTAAATAAAAAGATTAATAATTAAAGAAAAAGAAAAGAAAAAAAAGAGAAAAAGAGAAAAGAAAAGTATTTATACTTAAAAGAAGAGGGCGGCGGGAAGGCAAAACGTGCCTTAAGTACTAATAAAAGCAGTAACTAAAACGGGGGCGTTATACCGCCCTAATATTATTAATAGCGATATAGTAAGGCGAGTAAGTAAGTATATAATGCTTTAAACGCCGCGGCGTGATATTATTTAAAGAGATATATTAATATATTATTATTAGTATTATAAAGGCGACTATACCGATTAATATTAAACGTAGAATAAAACGTAGGGCGGCGATATTATATACTTTAGTATATAATACCTTAAAAAGGGGATAGTATTATAAGCTATACTATAATAAAAGCTATAATTATATTATAGCAAATACTTTAAGGTCGGGCTAGTATATAGCTAAAGTTATATATAACTTTACTTAAACTTAGCTTTAGTTTAGCCCGGACTCGACTTAAGTATAAGCTATTTAAGCAACCTTTATAAGTAAGAAGCTATATAGCTTAATTAAATTTTCCTCTTTTTTTTTAGCTTTAAATAAATAATTATTTAGATATATACTACTAAACTAAGTATACGCTGGCTTTTAATAATAAGTATAAGTTAATAGTAATCTTAATAAAGGTAATACTAAATATTTTAAACTAAGAGCTAAAGAATATAGTTAAAGTAATTAATATAGTACTTAATATCTCTTCCGCTATAATAATAAGGCGCTTACTTAGTAAGGATATTATAGTAATATTTAATATAGTAGTATAGCTTTATAAGTAAAACTAAAAATAAGTAAAAAGTATTTTTAAGCCGCAGGCGGTTATCTTATATAGGCTTTATATAGTAATAGCGAAAGGTATCTTAGTAAAAGTCTTTAAAATAAACAAAACACTCTTAATTAAAAAGATTGCTAATATTAATTAAGTAAAAGTTCTATATATAAAAGCTATATACTTTTAAACTAAGACTTTTATAGCTATAACTTCTATTCTTAGTATATATACTTTAGTAAAAGCTATTAAGCTATATAATATAAACTTATTTTTTAAAGTTAAAATGCTTTAATTTAAGTTATATAATAAGTCGGTTTAAATTAGTATATTAATAATTTTAAATATTAGTATATTATAAAGTATTATACTTTAATATAGTTTTATATATATTATAAGGGGACTTTATATATAAGTAGAAAATATATATACTGCGTAAAAAAAGCAAAATCCTTTATAATTAGATATTATATCACGGGTATACTATAAAATCTAAGCGGCTATGCTTAGACTTCTTACTTAGCTCTTAAGGAGCCCTTATAAAACTTAATAGCGGAAATTCTTAAAGTACGAGCTATAAAGGCTTACTTAGGAAATATAACGGATATTACTAAGCAGACCTTACTAAAGCTTTTAAGATAGAACTATAAATACTTAAGGAGGCTATTTAACTATAGTTTATAATATTTCTAACTATAAAGAATACTATAAAAACTACTAAACGGATTCTGCTAGTATTTTAAAAGGATATTTAAGAATTTTCGCGGGATATTTTAATTATAGTTTAGCCTATTGTTAACTAAGAAAATACCTTAAAAACATAGAATAAACTTTACTAGGATTTATAAGAGATATTTAAGGATATTTTAAGGATTTTCCTAATTATCGTTTATAGTATTTTTAATTAAGCTTATACTTAGTTTATTAAGTGATTTTATAAGGATATCTATAGTTTATTTACGTACTAATAATAAATAGCTAAATAATATAGTTAAAGATCCTTAAATTTAGCTTAAAGAACTAAGTATAAAGTAGCTAAATATACCTTAAAGAAAAAATAAGCTTTTTATTATTTATAAACCCTTATATATATTTACGCATAGTAATTAGCTTATTAAACTAGCTTAATTAGCAGTAATTAGTTTATGCATTATCCTCTTATCTTTATACTATAAAGCGTAGGAAATAATCGTAATTCCTACTTATTTAAACGGAAATCCTTTAAATATCTGCGAAGCTAAAAGCGACTAAATTATATAATTAAGCCCTTATTTTATAAGACATTTAATATTAAAAGATATTTTCTTTTATAAAAAGCTCTTATTAGCCTTTAAGTTTAATCTTAATAATAAGCACCTTTTTTTTAATACGCTTATAATAAAACTTTAAAATAAGTAAGCTATAAAAGCGAAAAAAGCCGCGGCTTACTAAGTATAGTGGTTTAATAATCTCTTATACCTTTTTTTAAAGTATTATACTATAATAATTTATAAAGCTAAATAAGATATAAAATAAAAGCTAAGATTACCGGGTTTTAAAAGGTAATCCGCCTATAAAATACTAATAAAAAATAAACTATAAAACAATAAAACTTATATAATTAAGTAAACTAAATTTAGTATTTGTTACGGAACGTAAGATATAAGCGCTCCGGCTACTTGTATGTCGGTATGTGAGATATAAGTATATAGACGATAATTAGCGTCCCGACCCTTAACTAGGGCCGGGGCGAGACATTTTAGCAGTGCGGTATTATCGCACTGTTCTTCCGTAGCAGTATTACTTAAATAGATTAATTATCCTTAAATAAAAAAAATAAAGGTAAGCTAACTTTAAGACTTTTTAATTTCCCACCTTTTAAATACCCTTTAAATTAAGCTTATAGTAAAGCTACTTTTCTTTTTAAGCGATAAGCGTAGTAGATATTTTTACTACATACTATTAATAAAGTTTAGTTTATAAGCCTTAACTAAAAATCTACTTCTAAGGATACTAAATAGTGTTTTAGTTTAATATTACTATTTAGCCTTATCCGCTATAGCCGCGCTAACTAAGGCGTTTTTAAGACTTTTAATTTATAAAAATTAGCCTTTTACGCTTAAGGCCTTATAGCGTACCGGATTTTAAGATATATATAAAACATAAATTTAAGTATTTAGCGAGAGTATTAAGACTAAGACTTTAATATTCAGCAATAAAAACGTAAAAAGCAATACCTTTAGTAAGCTAAACTTATTTATACCTTATATATAAAAACTGAGACTAAGTATAGCTTTAAGCCCCTTAGTAAGAATAGTAGTAATGTTAAATAAATAATTGCTTAATCTCTTTTAAATACTAAGAAAAGAAAATATACTTATTAAGCCTTAAAAAAAACCTTAATTTTAAGTGAAGAAGGATATAAGGAGATTTAACTTATTAAGACTACTAAAAGCGTCTTTTAATAAAGTTTAAAAAAACAATAAGGCTAATATACTTTAAGGAGTAGACTGTTTTATTAACTTTATTTATAAAAACATTAGTAAAAGTAAGGCTTATATAGATAAATTAGCTATTTAATTACTTTTATTTTATTTAAAAGTAGAGGAAAATCGTATTTTAAAAACCTTTTAAAACTATAATAAGAAGAGTTTAATAAGCTTAAAAGAAGACTAAGTTAATAAATCATTACTTTATAAAAGTAGTTTAAAATCCGCTTTAATATAATAATAGAAATACTCTATAAAAAGCACTTTCTATTAAAAATATAGTAATAAAGTCTAACTTTAAGTCTTAAATATCGCACTTATAATATAAAGCTAAGGCCGCGCTTTATTAGCTAAACTACTTAACTATAATAATTTATTAAAAGCTAAACGTTTACTTATAAGAATCCTTATACTATTTAATAAAAAATAAGGATATTAATAGATAGATAAACGAATATAAGGAAATTCTTTCTTAGCTATAAGTTAAATATACTTAAGGATCTTAAAGCACTTATTAGCACGAAAAAAAAAGTCTAACTTATAAAAAGGCAAGGCTTAACTAGCTATACTTTATATATACTTAGAGGATAGTTTTAAAACGCCTTAGCTATTTATTAAGGGCTTACTAAGACTATAAGTTATCTTTATAGACTACTTACTTTAAGCAGATATATTCTAGCTTTTATAGCGTTTACTAAGTTTAAGAAGAAACTTAGTTAAATAGCTAAGAATATAAACTAAGGTTTTCTAGCTTAAGAGGGAAAGGACTTTTAAAACTATTAATTACTAACGCTAAAACTAAACTAAGCGTACTTTATAGCTAAAAAGGGAATTATAGTAAATATTAACGATTATTTAAAGGATAAAGATTATAATATAAAACGAGCTAAGATAAAGACTAACAAAAGCTTAAAGGAAACCGCAATCTAGACTATAATAAACCTCGTTTAAAAGGCAGATAAAGTAAAAAGATTTTACGGCAAAGTATTCCCCTTAAAATATTAGCTTTATAAATATATTAAAGATAAATACCCCCTTTATCTTAGCTAAGATATTTTTATATAAAAACGTAGCTTAGTATAATAAGTAGTTATTTAAAAGCTATAAAGCGTTTAAATAGTTTAAGCTTCTCTTAACGTTTAACTATTACGCTTTAATAAGCTATTACGATTTACTTATATATACTTATTAATCTACGGAAAGGTAAGCCTTAAGATAAGTATTAAAGCTTATATAAATACTTAGGTAAACTAACGCCTTATTTAAGCCGACTTTATAAAGACCTTTTAAGACATAATTATAAACTCCTCTTAATAAATTCCTATTTACGGAGTAAGAAAGATAGCTACTATTAAATAAGTAGAATTTACCGCGTATATACTAAAAATACTAAATAGTAGCTTTATAGTTTTAAAAATAAAGATTAGCACTTAAATAGTAAAACGCTTAGTAGTTTATATATTACTAAGCTAAGATCTTTTAATTCTTTACTAAAAAGACCTTATTAACTTTACTTAAGTTTTATAAATTAAGGCTTATAAAAGAATTAAAGCTTAAGTTAAGATAGTCTAGCTAAGATTAGTGATATATAAATAAGTAATTTACTTAACTAATATAACGATTTTAGCTACTTTTAACTATGTTTTACTATAAGGAGACAGTCTCGCGATACTACTAATTAAGTAGCAAAGATAGTAGATAGTACGATAGGTTATAGTATTACTTAGCTGCCTACTTTATTGCAAGACTAAAGCTTGTAGAAGGGAGAGTCTCTTAGCTTTAGTCGCGGGGGCCTGTTAACTACCTGTCGAGTCGGGACCGAAAGCAGGGCTTCTTGCTTAGCGTATTCCCCGCACTTAGTTAGCCTATACTATTAGTACTATTCTTATATTTACTTATATCAGTCCGGGCATTACTATTTAAGTATAATATAATATTTTCCCTTAACGACCTCAAGCTTACTTTAATAATAATATAAGATTATAAGGGCTTTATAGTAATAAACCACTTTAAGGAACTATTAATACTTTGCTAAAGCTAAAAAGTAAGAATAATTATAAACTTTAATAAGTAGTTTTAATTATATAAGGAAGTTAATATAACTTTTCTTTTAGCGGAAGTCTTAATAAAAAACTTTAAAAGAATAAACCCCTTTAAGGGCTTCTTATAAAAAGATCTTATAGTAAGCTATAAACTTAAAATCGGCTAAACTAAGGATCTACTAAAACTTACTATTAATTAAAGCGTTTAAATTTATACTAAGGACTTAAAATATATATTTAAGGTTTAAAATAATTCTTAGTCGTTTCCCCGCCTTTAAAAGAATACGAAAGTATTAAATATAAATAAGTCTAAATACATATATATTCCCTTAGTAAAAAGATAATAATATTAATAAGTCGTATTAAGATTATATCCGTTAAGCGATAAGGATAAGGAAGTAGTAAATACGATATTTAGCTAGCTAACTTAGTAAGAACGTTTAAAGCGGGTTTAAAAACTAACTTTATTTACGGCGCTAATATTTATAGTATAAAAGATAGTAAATAGAAAAAAAAAAGATAAGTAATTATAGATTTATAAGGTATAAATACTATTATTATCTTAAACGCTTACTTAATGCCGCTTTAAAGCAATATAATTAAGCGCTTTTAAAATAAGAAGTTTCCTAATACGGTAAACGTATAGTTATTCTTTTATTAATTCTTAGTTTACTAAGACTACTAAGAAAAGTTTATAGTTTAAAGCTATTATAAGCTAAAAGGATTACTAATAATACTTATAGGTTTTAAAAACTCCTTATTATACGTTTAAAAATTAATTATAAACGTTTTTTTTAAATACTATTAATAGATAGCGGCTTATATTAATAATATTATTATTTACTTTAATATAGCTAAAAATACTTTTTATACTTAAAGGTAGTATTCCGCGCTTTTTACAACTATAATATTACTTAATTTAGACTAAAGTCTTTTTTAGCATACTTATCTATATAACTTCTTAGATTTAAGTTAAACGCTATTAGCTTAAGAAATATAAATAAACGCGTATAAGCCTTAAGAAATATTATACTCTTAAAAAACCTTTAATAGCTTAAAAAATAAATCAGCCTTATTAAGTAGCTATACTATATAGTCTTATATTTTACTAAAAAAGTTAATATCGTATAAAAACAAAAGATAAAGCTACTTAAAGTACGATAAGAAGAAGAAGTCTTTTTAAAGGGCTAAGAATAAGTATAATATACTGCGAAAGCTGTTTTTTAGCTTACTTTAAAAGAAGAAAAGCCCTTCGCAAATTAAAGTAAAAAGCTTACTAAGCTTTAAACGATTAACTACTTTAACCCCGCTTAATAACTATTTATTTAAATTAATACGTCTTAAGAATATAAAGTAGCGGCTATAGCCTTTTACTTAAAAAAAGTATAAAATAAGATAAAAAGACTTTACTAGTATAACTTAAAGTTTAGCTTATTATTTAGTTAAGCTACGCCCTTTAAAGTAAATACTACGCTTTATAGTATAAGGAAAAGGGGATAAGGCGCGGACTAATTACTATTAGTTAAGGCCGGTACTATAAACTAATTACTATTAGTTAAGCTAGTATAACTAACTAACTACTATATATAAACGTATATAAGGGTTTAAAAATAATAAAAAGCTTATCTTTTCTTTAAAGTATAACTCGCTTCTTTATACTTAGTTCTTTAAGCTAATTTTAAAGATTTTTAGCTATACTATCCTTCCGTTTATTATTAGTATATAAATAAACCGTAAATATCCTCGTTAAATTACTTAATAAACTAAGTATAAGCTTAGTTAAAAGCATTATAAACTAAAATTAAGGAAATCCTTTAAATATCCTTAAATATCTTTTAAAAATCGCAGTAAAGTCTATCTTATATCTTTTAAGGTTCTTTTATAGCTAAAGATAGGTTAAACTATAATTAAGATATCCTATAGAAATCCTTAAATATCCCTTAAAGATATTAATAAAATCTGCTTAGTAGTTTTTATAGTATTTTTTATAATTAAAAACATTATAAATTATAATCGGATAAGCTTTTAAGCCTTTATAGTTATATCTTAAAAACCTTAGCGAGGTTTAACTAATAATATTCGTTATATCTCTTTAAGCGAGCCTTATAGTACGTGCTTTAAGTATTCTTATTGCAGAGTTTTATAAAGCTCTTTAAAAGTAAAGTAAGGAGTTTAAGCATAGCTATTTAGATTTTATAATTACTCTTTTAAGTAAAAAAGAAAAGGTAATATCCTTATTAGTTTAAAGTAAAAATAAAGTAAAGGGGGCGCTAAGTAATAGCCTTTTAGTAACGTCTTTATACGATATTAATAGTATACTATTTTTATTCTTTTAATAGTTTTTTCGGCTTATTTAGCTAATAGTAGCTAAGTAGCTTAAGATAGTAAGTAGGCGGATTTATTATATATCCTTATTACCTATTTAATTATATATTTTTGTTTTATAAAAGCGATTAATATATCCGGCTAGAACTTATAGTAAGGTTTCCGCCTTTTCTTTTAGCGTATATTTAACTACTTATTAAGTAGTAAAGAGTTTCCGCGCTAAGGAATATTCCTTTTTTATAGTAAGATATATTATAAAAAACTAGCTTTATTTAAGCTTTATTTTATATTATTATCCTACTTACCCTTTATACTATTTTTAATCCTCCGCTAAGTTTCTTATATTACTTACTAGCTTTATAAGCCGCTTATAAGCGAGGTATTATATCTTACTTATTACCGCTATTATATCTATCCCTTGCTTTTTATTACTAAGCTTTTTAACTTATCGTCCTTTTTATATAGCGCTACTATTTACGCCTTTCCGCTAACTAATACGCGTTTAGTTACTAAGAAGGTATTAAGGTAAAAGTAAGCTATCCCGCTAATATTAATAAGTATAGTTAAAATTAAGGTATTAAATATCTATATTCCCGCTTAAAAGTGGGTAATTAAGTCTTTAATAGATTTAATACTCAACTCCTTACTTTTAAAGTTTTAAGCGTATTTAATAGTCTTAAGAAACCTTTTTATAAAAAGGGCCTTAAAAGCGAAAATATAAAGTATATAGTTAGTACGGCTAATAAGGTAAATATTAAAGCCTAAGGATTTTATTACTTAAGTTAAAGTTAAGTAGCGTTTAAACTCTTTTTAGGCCTATAAGTAAAACTTAGTATAGTTTATACTTAAGCGGAAACTTTTAGTTATTATAATCATATCGCTAAAGTATAAGCCCGCGAAGCTAAGCTTATTAAAGATCGTATTAGTTATTATTAATAGCTTTTATAAAATCGGGCGGCAGAATATATCGCGAGGCTAATTATCGCTATCTTTTTTAGTTAAGGAGGGATAGCGGATAGATTAAAGTAAAGCGCTTATACGCCTTTATATAGCTAAGCTAAGCATAGCGGTAAGAGGAAAGAGCGTTTACTAAGCGGAACTAAATAGGTCCTTAAAGCTTATAGCGGCTATAAGCTAAAAAGGGGATTTTATAGCGCGGGCTAAACTATATATAAAGCGAGATAAGGTTTTAGCTATAATAGCTTAAGACGCTACTATAAACCTAGCTATAAACTAGTTAAGCTAGGCCTTAAATATATAGTTAAGGACGGTATAAATATCGTTTTAATTATTTAGTTAAAGCGGGTTCTTACTAACTATAATAGCTATTATAAATCTAAGGATTATAGTAAGGTTAGTTAACTTAAAAGCGTTAAGTATTAGCTAGTTATTTTACTAGTAAGGATTTCTAGCTATACTTTAACAAATATATAAGTAGCGGGGGCTTTTAAATAGTAAGAGCTAAGTAAGAAGTATAGCTAAGCTACTATAAAACCGGCCGTTTAAACCACGTTATAATATAAAGCTAAGGGGTAAGTTATTTAAGTTATATATTTAAAAAGAGTAGTATAGGCTATCTTTTATAGTACCGTAATTTAAGTGAAACTTTTTAGCTTAAGCGCGGCTATAAAAAGTAATATAGGTTTATATAAAAGCTTAAACTTAAAGGTTTAAACTCTTACTAAAAGACTTAAAGCTATAAAAGATAGCTGCTTAATTTTTATAAAGCTTAAGCGCTTACTTATATTCTTTATATTTAAGACATAAAGGCTTATAAGTAAGTAGGCTAAAAAAGTAGTTATAGAATAGCTAATCTTAGTTATAAAAGACGTTTAATAATAAAAGGACTTAAAATAAAAGTATAAAGATTATAAGCTTAAAGTAAAAAAGGTAATATATATAAAAGTAAGTAAGGTATAGCGGGCTAAAGCTAGTAGTATAAGGAAATATAGTTATAAAAAGAAGAAAGGAAAGGAGAAAGGGCGGGCGGTAAAAAGAATTTAAATAAGTATATTATAAAGCTAAAAAGGCCTTATTACTTAAAGTAAATAATAGTATATTATTATTAAAATAATTAATTACTTTAAGCATAGTAAGTTATAGTTTTTTATAACTTATAGTAGTTTTTAGGTTTTATGCTTAAGCTTAACTACTTAATTCTCTTAGTCGGAAGGTTTTATATTAAGTTATAAAGGCCGCGTATTATACTTTTATCTAAACTACTTAAGTAGCTAACTCCTTTTATGCTTTTTTAAAGGCTATTATAAGGTTTAGTAAAGAGACCGCTTTTTCGTTTACTTATAAGTTATAGCTACTTAGCTAGCCTTTTTAAGCTATAAGAAACTCTTTTTTTTTAGTTTTCCGCCGCCTTTTTTTAGTATATAGCTTTATAAAATTCGTTTTACTTCTTCTTCGTTTAAGTAAGGTATTTCTTAATCTTAAACTAAGCTTAAGCATATAGCGAGCTTGTTTACTAAGCGTAGTTATACTATTAATATAACTAAATAGATATTAAAGGACCTTTTTATATCTAATTAATATATAAGCTATCTTACTTTAATAAGAACTTTAAATAGCTTAGTGCGTTTTCCTTAAAGTTTCGCTAGCTTACTATCTATAATATAGTAACATTTATTAAGCTATAGCTAAACTTTATCGCTAAGCTAAAATTTTTATAAGCGGTGTTTCTTATTATATTTTTTCTTTATAACAGCTAAAGTATTAGCAATAGCTAACTTAGCTTTTTTTTAAGACCTCTTAGTTTATAAGTATTAATAGTTATTAAGGAACTAAAAGCTATTATTTATTCTTATTCTTATAATAAGCTTATTAAAAGCTACGTAAATTACTAAAAAGAAAGAATTATTAAGGTTAAACTAAAAGGCGATTAGCGTATTAGTTTAGTAAAAGTCTAGGAAATTAAAAGTAAAGAATTGTAGCGCGATTTTTATATTTTAGTTTAGCCTTTTTTAATAAGCTATTAGTTTTAAGGCGCTAAGCGGTAAATATAAAAAGCTTTAATCCGAAGGCTTATTATAAAGTCCGCTAAAATATTAAAGTAAAATTTATATCTTAGTTAAAGATTACCCGCTTCGGAATTCTTTAATTAGCGCGGAATAGCTTAGTATATAATGCTTATACTTAGTTTTCCGCTATAAACTAGTTATTACTTAAAATAAAAAGATATATCTTAAAGAATATATTAGTTATAGTTAATAAGGTATTAAAAAAGTTCTTTATAGGATCTTTTTATAAGCATTATTAACTTTAAACTATTAAGAGCTTAGTAATAAAGTTTATTACTATTATATATTATAAAACCGGCGGACTTTAAATTAAAATAAGCTACTTTAACGTCTTACTTTAGTTATTTTAATTATAGTAATAAGCATTATAGCTGTCTATAACCTTATTTATATATTTACTAAGCTTAAAGATTAAGAAGCTCTTAAAGAGATCTTACTATATATAAGTATAGCCGGTATAAAAATATTTAGTATAGGCGTTTTTAACGATTTCCTTAGTATAGGTCTTAAGGATATATAGTTTCTAGCGTTTATCGTTCTCTATAAAGTATAATAACCCTTATATCTATTAATTATTTTTTCGCAAAGCGGTAATTTTATTAATACTTCTATATAAAGAAATACGCGGTTTATTATCTTATCTTTTTAAATACGTTTTAATTCCCCTTTTTAGTTTAAGGATACTAGCTTATTATCTTAATACGGTAAACGTAAAAAAACGTCTAGCACGACGTTTTTAACGCTTAAAATATAATATACCTTAAGCGGGAATTAGCTTAAGTATTAAGAAGCGAGGACTAGCTTATTATTAGATTTTATACGAATAAAAAATAAGGAATTTTAGTATACGACTTTATAAGTGCTTATATAGTTAGTAAAAACGACTACTTATAGCTTTTTTATAGATAGTACTATAGTATATAACTTATAGACTGCTTATACTAAACCGGCTACTTTAAGCTTTATAAGCTAATATTAAGGTTCTCCGCTTTAAAAGACGTAGCTTAAGTAAATAATAAGCTAAACCTTAGTCCGGGCTAGTAGCGTCTTTTTTTCCTATTCCGTGCTTTCTTTTAAGTAAAAAGCTATAGCCGCTACTTTATATTCTTAAGACGTATCGATTTAAATAAATAATTATTAAGCGGGGTTAAAGTAGTAAATTGTTTAAAGCTTAGTAAGGTTTTTAGTTAAATTTATAAAGGTCTTTTCTCTTTTTAAAGTAAGCTAAAAAGCGGCTTTTATAGTATATTATACCTATTTTTAGCCCTTTAAAAGGACTTTTTCTTCCTATCTTACTTAAACTAGCTTTATTTTTCGTCTTTATAAGATATTAACGTTTTTAGTAAAATATATAACTATATAGTATAGCTACTTAGGAAACCCGATTTATTTCTTAAGCTATTAAAGGTTTTTTAAGAACGCGATATCCTTTAAAGCTTATACGTATTTATTTATATATATTAAGCTAATAGCTTTTACTTTAAATCTAAAAGGTTATATAGACGGTATGCTAAAAAGGACCTTAGTCCGGATATAGTAATATTATAGTTATAAAAAGCGCGGAATACTACCTTTAAGTATTAAAGGTGTTTTTTTAGCTATATTAAAGTAAATAACAATATTGTTAATATAAGCCGCCGCGTATTCTTACTATTTACGGGGGATATTATTAATAAACCTTTAAACGTATACTAAAGAGTTCCTAAAGCCTATAAGTATTACTAATAATCTTTTTAGCCTATAATAGCTTATAACTATAAACCTTTCTTAGTAGTCTTAATAAATTAAGAACTAGTAAAAAAACGATTATACGTTTACTATATTAATAAACTTCTTTCTTTAAAAGCGTTTTATTATATCGCTTAAAAGAGGCATTAAGTAAGCGTTAAAGGTAGTAATAGCGTTAATCCCCTATAAGTCTATAACTACTTATCCCTTTTCTTTTTTATTTACTATCTTCTATATTATAAATACTAGCGCTATAAAGAAAGTCGGCCTATAAACTTATTTTAATCGTCTTTATTTAATTAGCTAGCTTAATATTATATTTACTACCTTTTTATCCTTATTGCTTAATAGGTATAATCCTAATACGACTTATTAATATTACTATTCTTTTATTAAAGGAATACGTATATATTTAAACTTGTTTATATATACTACTCTCTTATCCCTTTAAAGGTAAGGAAATAATTAAAGGATATCTTAAACCTTTAATATATACTTTAAGTTCTTAGCGTAAATCTAAACGCCTTTATTTATAATAAGTTTAGGTAAGCCCTTAGTTCGGCCGATTTTAAGCTTATAGTTTATTATAAGATCCTTATATAAAAAGTCCTTAGCGGGGTCTATTTTATCCGGAATTTCTATAAAAGCTTTTATTAAAGGAGTAGTAGCGTTAACCTCTTTATATAGCTAAAACTGCTCGTTAAGGTTTATAATTATCCTTACTTTTTAGCCTTAGCGGAGTACTAATAGTTCCTTTAAATAGTTTATCGCTATAAAGCTTTTTTAATCTTATATTATCGTCTAGGCGAGCTTAAGGTTATAAAAGAAGAATATTATATTATGCCTTAATAGCAGCGCCTAGACTTATATAAGTAAGGCGTAGCTAAAACTAGCTAAAATCGTTATAGTAACTAAGTAAATTACCTATCTATATATTACTTAGTACGCTCTATGGCATAAGGATAAGGGGATAAGGCGCGGACTAATTACCGCCGGTTAAAGCCGGTACTACGGACTAATTACCGCTAGTCGGGGCCGGTACTATAGACTAATTACTGCTAGTCGGGCCGGTATAATAAACTAATTACCGCATATAAACGTATATAAAGGTTTAGAAATAGTAAAAAGCTTATTTATTCTTAAAGGCATAGCTAGCTACTTTATACTTAGTTCTTTAAGCTAATTTTAAGGATCTTTAACTATACTATCCGTAGTACGTAAAATAAACTATAAATATCCTTATAGAATCGCTTAATAAACTAAGTATAAGCTTAGTTAGAAATACTATAGACTATAGTTAGGGAAATCCCCTAAATATCCCTAGATATCCCTTAAAAATCGCGGTAAGGTTTATCTTATATCTTCCGGGGTGCTTTTATAGTTAAAAACGGGTCGAACTATAGTTAGGATATCCCGCGGAAATCCTTAAAAATCCCCTAAAGATACCGGCGGAATCCGCTTAATAGTTTCCACGGTATCTCCTATAGTTAGATATATTATAAACTATAGTTAAGTAAGCTCTTAACTATCCGTAGTTATATCCTAAAAACCTTAGCGGGGTTTAACTAGTAATATTCGTCGTATCTCCTCGGGCGAGCTTTTATAGTATATGCTCCGGGCGTTCTTATCGCGGGGTTCTATAAGGCTTCCTTAAGAGTAAAGTAAAGAGTCCGGGCGTAGCTATCTAGATTTTATAATAACTCCCTTAAGTAAAAAAGAAAAGCCGACATCTTTATCGGTTTAAAGTAAGGATAAAGTAAAGGGGGTACTAAGTAATAGCTTCGTAGTAGCGATTTTACGCTATATTAATAGTGCGCTATCCTTATCCTTCCGATAGTTTTATTAGCTTATCCGGCTAATAGTAGCTAAGTAGCTTAAGATAGTTAATAGGCGGCTTTATTATAAATCCTTACTTTATATTTAGTTATGCGGCTTTATCCTTATTAAGGTAATTAGCGCGTCTAGCTAGAACTTATAGTAACGTTTTTCCGACTTTCCTTAAAGGCGTATATTCGGGCCCTTACTAGGCAGTAAGGAGTCTCCGCGCTAAGGTATGCTTAAGTTCCCCGGCGGGATATATTATAAGAGATTAGCTTTATTCGGGCTTTATTTCGTATTATTATCTTACTTACCCTTCTTATGCCGTTTTTTAATCCTCCGCTAAGTCTCCCGTTTTACCTACTAGCCCTATAGGCCGCCTATAAGCGAGATATTATATCCTACTTACTGCCGCTATCGTAGTTATCCCCCGCTTTTTATCGCCGGGCTTTTTAACTTATTATCTTTCTTACGCGGCGTTACTACTTACGCCTTTCCGCCGACTAACGCGTGTCTAGCTATTAAGAAGGTATCGAGGTAAGGGTACGCCGTCCCGCTAATATTAATAGGTATAGTAAGCACCGGGGTATTAAACGTCTATATTCCCGCTTAAAAGCGGGTAACGAGGTCCTTAATAGCCTTAGTACCCGACTCCTTACTCTTAAGGTTTTAGATATGCTTAATAGTCTTAAAGAACCTTTATATAAAGGGGGCCTTAAGGGCGAGAATATAAAGCGCGTAGTCGGTACGGCCGATAAGGCGGATATCGAAGCTTAAGAACTTTATTACTTAAGTTAAAGTTAAGTCGCGTTTAGACTCTTCGCGGGCCTATAAGTAAAACTTAGCGTAGTTTATAGCTAGGCGGAAACTCCTAATTATTATAATCTCGTCGCTAAAGTATAGGCTTACGAAGCTAAGTCTATTAAGGATTATATCGGTTATTACTAGCGGCTCTTATAAGATTAAGCGGCGGAATATATCGCAAGGCTAGTTATCGCTATCTCCTTTAGTTAAGGAGGGACGGCGGATAGACTATAATAAGGCGCTTATACGCCTTTATATAGCCGGGCTAAGCGTAGTAGCGAGCGGGAAGAGCGTTCGCTAAGAGGGACCGAATAAGTCCTTAAGGCCTATAGCGGCTATAAGCTAAAAAGGGGATTCTATAATACGGGCTAAACTATATATAAAGCGAGACGGGGTTTTAGCTATAGTCGCTTAAAACGCCGCTATAAACCCGGCTATAAACTAGTTAAGCTAAGCCTTAAATACGTAGTTAAGGACGGCGCGGACGTTATTTTAATCGTTTAGCTAAAGCGGGTTTCCGCTAGCTATAGCGGCTACTATAAATCTTAAGACTATAGCGAGGTTAGCTAACCTTAAGGCATTAAGTATTAGCTAGTTATTCCGCTAATAAAGATTTCCGGCTATGCCTTAAAAAATATATAGGCGGTAAGGGCTTCCGGATAATAAGAGCTAAGCGGGAGGTATAGCGGAGTTACCGCGAAACCGGCTATCTAGACCTCGCTACGGCATAAGGCTAAGAGGCGAGTCGTTTAAGTTAAGCGTTTAAAAAGGGTAGTATAGGCTATCCCTTACGGTGCTATAGTTTAAGTCGAATCCGTTAGCTCGGGCGCGGCTATAAAAGGCGGCGTAGGTTTATACGGAGGCTTAAACCTAAAGGTTTTAGCTTTTGCTAAGGGACTTAAGGCTATAAAGGATAGTTGCTTTATTTCTATAGAGCTTAAGAGCTCGTTTATATCCTTCGTATTAAAGGTATAGGGGCTTATAGGAGAGCGGGCTAAAAAAGTAGTTACGGAATAGCTAGTCTTAGCTATAGGAGATATTAAACGATAAAAGGACTTAAAACGCGAGTATAAGGATTATAAGCTTAAGGTAGAGAAAGTTATGCGTATAAGAGTAAGCGAGGTGCGGCGGGCTATAGCTAGCGGTAAAGGGGAATATAGTTATAAAAAGAAAAAAGGAAAGGAG